>JAOEGS010023823.1:0-31014 GCA_025447755.1 Corythornis vintsioides | reverse complement strand
GCAATTCCTCCAAGAGGTAAGGTTTCTTAACAGTTGCAAGAATCTTGTGTGACTTGGGTTTTAGTTTGGATTTCCATTTCTGAAGAAATGATCTTACAAAAATGTGGGAAAAAAAGTTACTGCTTGTTTGATCTGGATTTCTAAATTCACCTGCACCTTTTGCAAAACTTGTCAAATATTTTTACGGAGTATCAAAACTCAGCTCAAACTGACCCTCTGAACTGGATGCCAGGAAACATGCAGTTTATATGCAATTATGCAGTTGGGAAGGAAGAAATAACCTTAATGGATTAGTACATTCAGAAGCTTGATCAGACATTAAATTTATAGAGGATCTAAGGTTTTGGCTTTCATGTAGATGACACAAATCTTTCCCGGTCGCTCTGACTGGTGGCATTGTGTCCGCATTGCTGAATACCATAGACAGATCATACTAAATCCATTCGCAGTTGTGTTTCTTAAATTTACACTCACAACATGATTAATCATTAATACCATTATACTGAAAATAAAAGGAATTGTGATTAATTGTAATAAACGTATACATAGCTCTTTGTTATTCCTCTACTATTCTTTTGCTGTTTCTTCTACATCCTTTCTAACAAGACAGTGAAAGTGAATCTCTAATCCATAACCTCTAATCTTTGATGCCATATTCTAGTATGCTAAGCTGTTCCTGAAATAAAACCCTTAAGTTTCTTATGTCATTTGTATTCTCTAACTCCCTCCCACATGTTTGGAAGCCTCCAAAGCATAGTATATGTGTAACACATATCACAACACAAAAGACATCCATCTACAAGGCTCCAGAACTGTGTGGTGTTAATTTACATAAGGTAGGTACTTATAAATCACAAGCTACTTCCCTGGGATAGCATGATTTAATGTAATTAATTCATAGTGATAGCATATCTTATTTTAAAAATGGAAACACTGATATTTTCATAAATGGTATTTTCATAAAATGGTGTAACAGTTTATTACAATACTAGGGTAGTATGGAATGAGTCTGAATGCAGCTGTATTTAAACACAAGGATAACATAAAAATTCCCATTACATCTCACAAATAGAATTATGACAAACTTTAAAGAGTTATTAACTGCATTATTTTGTTTTCAATCCCAGCCATCACTGCACTCTGCTAACAAGCTGTGCTGAACTAGCAGGTGTTTCTACTAAAGACCACTGATGAGCAGACTACCTGGAAGGTAGCTAATAAAGGAGGAGATGAGACTCAACCAAACCTCCAGAGGAAAACAAATTGGAGTGCAGCAGAGCAGTTTTGGGTTATAGCAGTCTTCTTTTTAGCCTGGAACTGAAGTAAGTGCTACCTGTTTTTGCGGGTGGGGAGGCTGTGACTGAGGGATATCTGTTTGTTTTATTGATGATAATGTGGTGTAGCTTGTTTACTGTGTTTATGTTTAATTGTCATATATAATGGTGCCCCAAAGGATTTGTGCATTGAGATTACTGTATGTATAATTTGGATTGTTGTGTAAATGTTCAGATTTTGTTTGAGTTTTGGGAATCTCTTCTTCAACTAACTATCTTTCCCTAGGGTCACTGACCAAAAAAAAAAAAAAAGTCAGGTAAAAATTTTTGCTAACTTCTATGGATCTTAAGTTACTTTGTAGGCTTTTAAGAATTCCTTAATGTCTATGGCAAACGATAAATAAGAAGAGGGGATGGGTATGATACCTGTGTTTCTTGTAAAGCAATGCAAAGGGGTTAAGTTGTTAATAGAAATCTTCACTTTCTGTGATGGACCATTTGCTAATCTTCTGCAAGAGTAGTTCTTTTAGTGGGGTGAAGAAGAAAAAAAAAATTCCCTGTTTGATTTTTTTTTTAATGAATCTGCTTTATCCATTGCAGCTTTCTAGCTCCTCTTCTGGAGGGAAAGAAAAAACAACAAAACCCCAAAACAAAACCCACAAAAAAATACCCCTCCAAACTCTCAAGTGACCATTTTAATAATTGTCAAAAAAACTCAACCCACTCCTCTTTTACACCTACTGTATATCTGAGAGCCTTATTCCCCCTGTTTCCTCCCTCATCCCAGTTCCCTGTCAGGCTGCAGGACAGATAAAGGTCACCAACCTAAGAAGCCACGAAGGCATGGGAGCTGCTCTGGGACATATTACTGCACTATGTCTATGAAGAGTATTACTAAGCACTCCAATTTAAAAAAGAAGCTTGTGTGGGGTGTTCCTGTCTGCTTTGGATACTGAAATGTTCACATTAGTTTCTACTCCAAGGGCTTCATCTCCACCAATAGCAAAGGGTCTTTGAGTCTTGGAGTCAGTGGGTTCTTTTTTTTTTTTTTTTTTTGATGCACAGTGAGAGGGCAGAGGTTGGTACTGAAAAGTGGCTTCTGACATCAAGCTGTTTTGATGAGGACTGTGCCAATATCCACTTGATTACTTATCCATAGGTCTCAAGGAGCAAGAACACTGTTTAAGAGTTGTCAAACATGGCAAATGCAAAGGAGCTTGTTTTTTGTAGATGTGTTCTGTGTTGGCTTTGCTGCTTTGCTTGTTGGATGGCTCTCCAGGCAGCTCTGCAGTCTTTTACTTTCTGTAGCCAACAGCAGGTCCTTGTCAAAAGCCTAATTTTACCATCAACCTTTCTGAGTGGCTACACTTCTATAGACAGGGCAGGTTACAGTCTGCCTCATAAGCATGATGGTGCATTGTGGCTCAGATATATAAAAAAATGCCATGAACCATCTGTACCTCTTGTGCTGTGAGCTAAATCATGAGTAAGTGAGCTGTATGGCTAAATCATGCCTGCCTGCAGGTCTCAACCAAGCCTTCTGTGACTATCCACTAGTGCTCATACCCTACTAACTCTCTCCAGAGCTCCTTGCTATGGGTGCTCACATTACAAACGCTAATTTTTTTCCTTCCCCCTCCATCTTCCAGCAGCAGTGAGGCTGCAGAGGAATAATGCACAGCAAATAGTTTGACTCATGCACACCTTTAGTCTCTGTAGTCAGCAATAAGACCTGCATTTGCACATCAGCTTACAGAGAAATGATTTCCATAGCAACAGCAAGGCTACGTGGGATAGTATGAATGCAGCCTTGGAGAGAGTATAAAGCACCTTCTTAAGAAATAACTAACTACACAGGCTCTGAAAAAAAACACAACTGGCTTTGTGGATGAAGTGTTGTGTAATGTTACTTTATTTGTGACTCCCCCTCCCAAAAAAAAACCCCATTATATTCATTTTTTCATTTAGACAACATTGCTTTTTAAAAACAAAACAAACCCCCAAATTCCTGGCTATAGAGTGTGCAGGCCCTCTGATTTATGTGAACTGTTAGTGGATGCAGACAGCATAGAAAGATCTGGGGTGATTTTTCAACAGCACAGTGAATTAATACTCTTACTGAAGATCTAAACAGGAGATACCTGAGGCAAGCATCGAGGGGGAGGGGAGAATGACAGCTCAGTTGGTTGAGGGGAGAGGGAAGCAGGATCAGCTGGTAGTCTTTAAATAACAGGTATTATGGTTATTACTGGGGGGCAGGCTTTTAGCTGTCAGAAGATAGGGAGGTAATGCTCTAGTACTGGAGGATGCAGAGAAACAAGGCAGGAAATATGCATTAAGGAGTGAAACACCTTTAATTCTTGCTTGCATGCATATCTCTGTATTATCCTTGTTGTTGTTGTCCTCCTGCTTCTCTTTCTATATAAGTTCCATGTATAGATGAAGCAGTCAATTATCTGGACACTCTTACTGGGCTTTTCTGGGGAAGATGGACAGACAAGAATGTTGCCTTCTGTAGGTTCAGATGTTACCACTTCAGGAGAGTTAGTCCCTTCCTTCTTGGTCTTTTCATGAGCTCCAGGGAGAAGTGTCCCTGGACACACATCTGCAGTGAGCTCTGCAGTACCAGCAGCGGTTACCTGGATACACACAGCTGCATCTTTCTGAATGGCATGAGAGTGGGTGGAATTGCTTCTACTCATTATAGGTGGAATGAATAAAAGTAACAATGCTGATTTCATTGCTTCTTTTGTAAGTGATATCAACTCAGTGTGTTGCACTGCAGCACAAATTAGGAGTTTTTGAAGGGAAAAATATTTTCATATTTCAGATATTTGATTTAATCTGTTGAATTTATTAGTGTTTGGGGCAGCTAAGACCATTCAAAATCTTGAATTCCATGCTTGAGCTGGATTCTACAAAAGAGCTATATGTACTACAGAATTCCTGCACCTTCCACAAACAGCCATTCTTCCTAGACCTTGTTCAAACCTTTTGGTAAATGATTACTGTTCTTTGCTAAATTTATTTTAGCAGCAACAGTGATAAATTTAGGAACACCCAACATGGGGGGTAAAAATGTCTACTTTTCTGTTTAGCACTTCAACAGCGAGAAGGTCAGTGTGGGGACAGTGACAACTGACTATTGGCTCTGTATGCAGAGCAGCAGCTGGAGGACTAGCTGTGGGTCCTCATATTGCAAATACCCTTTCAAAATACGTGTGCTGTGGCATTTGTGTGTATTAAGGATCCTAGACCTGTCTTCCTATAGGAGCAAAGAATGGGACTGTGGACCTTCTTTGAGCAGTGAAACTGAGGATGGCAAGCCCTGCCTACAGAGATCAATAATGGTGGGTTATCCCACAGCATCTGTTGCTATGGGGTTTAGATCTTGGGAACAAAGCAAGCTATTTTCTTTTTATGAGTATCATGTACTCCCAGCTTATAAAATGTCTCGGCATGGCTTGGCAGGGTTGCACATACCATGGTGCAGGAGAATCTAGACTGCCTGTCTGCCCCAGTCATCCTTGCCCCCTTGGTGCTGGCATGTGAGGAGCATGGCTCTCACAGCACCTTAGCAGGTGTGGTGTGGCTAAACCCAGCCCTAATGCAGGTTGTTGTAAGCATGTATTTACCTGTAAGCATGTATTTACTTGCTAACCTCTGAATTAAAGGCAGAAGATGGAACAGTGCATACAGGGATGCAAGCATTGTACTGAGGGATTCATTTTTCTCTGAAGAGATTTGGGCAGGAAATATTAGGAGTTCAATGCCATCTCCCCCTGCAGGATTCTTGCCCTCCTTTTGTAATTTTTTCTTCTGTATATGCCTTGGTTTTTTGTTTGCCTTGTTTTTGTCTAACAGTCTGACCATCTGGGGGTGTGTGTCCTTGTTCCTAGATTACTGCTCTTCCAGGCTGATCTGTTGCAAAGCAAAGGAGGCTAAGAGTCTGAACAAGGGTGGCATAACAGTTAGGGCTAGACTGGTGTAAGCAATGTTTCATGCTCAGAGCAGAGGGCTTTGTGAAGCAAGACATGAGTGCCTTCTTATTCTTCTCTGCAAAGAATGTAGAGCTCACCATTTATTCTGATGTCCCACCAGCTACATCCGCTCTGTTCATATGCCACCACTCCTGGCAGGTCTTCAGTTTTGGAAGTTGTGGACACAAGTTTTGATGCCTGTCCAGCAAGCGCTGCAGAGGAAGTGTGTGTGCAGTTCCAGGGATGGAGATCTGTGAGTTCCAATTAAAATCAATTACTTTAGAAGGCCATTGCTGGAAGCTGTTTTGTTTTATCCCGCGTGCTTGTTTTCTGCACGGAAATGCAATTTGTCTGCATCAAGGCTCTAAAATAAAATACCTCTTTTACAGAAAATAATAAATTTGTGATTAATATTTCAGGTGGCATTGCCACGTATGCTGAACAGAGAACAAAAAGGCAACAGCAGCTGGTAATAAAATTCCTTTTATTGAAACAATCAAGGTCCACATGATCTTTCACCTACCATTTAAGATAGTAATAAAAGTGACTCAGTTTGGCAGCAGTGTAACAAGTGGTAGATAGTTTGAATTGTCTTGGTAGAGAAAAATAGTACACTAAATACAGACTTGTATTGATCAGGTATTGGCTCTTGAAATAAGAGTGAGGAGGATGATCTGCATTTACTGCTCTAAGGCTCATACTAAACATGCACTGTGAAAAGAAAGTATCCTCTGCTGCTGACACTGCTTCTCTCTGCCATCTTTCTGAGCTGACGCATGTAAAGTAGAGCTGAACAAGGACAGAAAAAAATTATCAGTCTTGCCAGAGGCTGCAGGCTGAGTCTGTAGCAGAAATGGGAAGATGAAGCTCTGTTACCTTAACTGAGTTCTCATGTTTCACAGTTGTTTCTAAGTCAAAAATCACTGCTTTGAGGTCTTGCAATGGAAAGCTATCTAGCAGAATGGGGTATTGAACTCTGTTACATAAATGGTATCAGGAAATAGTGACACCCCCATCCCCTTCATCCCATTTTCATTTAGCTACTTCTCAATCATCTTTTCCAAACATGGCATATCTGTAGGAGCTTCCATGAAAATAATCTGGCGGTTTGCTTAACTAAAACAAGCAGGCAAAAAGTCATTTACAAGGCACTTGAGTAAATGGCAGCAACGGGGGGAGAGCGCAGTAAGTGAGCAGAGATTCAAAAGGGAAGCACTTATGAGATAGGCAGTTAAATCCTGTGCTTCTGTGCTGATGAGAACATATCTCCTGTGGCAGAGTGCAAGGGGAGGGATGGTGGTGGGGTGGGGGAATGAATGTGACAAGCTGCAGAAATAATGATGTAATGGTCAGAGATTCTTGTGAATAACAAGAGGTAAGAAATGTCTTCAGGGGTGTGTTTCTTCTGCAGAAGAGGACACCAAACACTGTTCTAGATTATTTTTTATTTTTCATTTTTTGTGCAGGCTGTCAGAAGTTCATGCCAGCTGATGTGCTCTGCTCTGAGGAAGCTGATTTGACAAACCAGTGTGGCCCTTTGATATGATCCATCTTTCTGCCTGACTGCAGTCCTTTAGGGTCTTGCTTTCTGAGGACACACCACGGGCCTACACAAACTTGCACTGTGTGTACTGTCTGGTAGCTCCCTTGGTAGAAAGCTCAGCTGCAGTTCTGGGGTCCTGGTGGAACTTCAGTGAAATCATCACCCAATTTCAGGATCTGATGGGTGAAGAAAGGTCAGAAAAACTCTTGTGGCTCCATGAAGTGGAATAGCAGGGCAAGAGGAAGAGAGGAAAGGGAATCTGTTTTGCTCTTAAGTAAATTTTTCTAGAGGCCCTGGGTGAAGGAACATCTATTTGTGCAACTGGCTGTAACACTTTGTAGGCTTGCAGAGAACATCTTGGTGAACTCATTTCTGAAAAGGGGTAGCTGAGGGATTATGGGTCTGATTCTTAGTGGTCAATGTCTTGTGTGTGTACTTGCCTATTGAGTATGCCTACTGGGTGTACTGATTTCTTGGCGATGTGATGGTATTTCTCTTTTTGTTGTTGTTGTTGTGGGTTTTTTTGTTTCCCTACCAGAAACTGAATTTTTACTTTTTAAACAGTCTCTGAGTCCATGTTCAGCTTTGACCATTGAGTGTGTAAACCTCTGCTTTCAGCTTTGACGGGACCTACACAGCTTTAGCCTTAGGCCAGAAAATTCTGTGGGTCCATCCTCAAGCCCATATATTATTGCTTGGTAGTTTAATTATCTGCCACTCTAGGTTGTGCCTGCAGACATCTGGAGTTCTGATTGAGTCATCTGAAGGAAGATGCCTTAAGGAGCATCTTAGAAGAGCAGAGTTGAGTTGTTGCCCTGTGCTGCTGCTGTAGAAAGATGTCAGAGGGCTTTGGGATGGGGGAGACAGCTCAGTTTACCTTTAACTTTGGCAAATGAAGATCATTAGATCAATACAAGGAAATCAGGCTGGAAGTTGAGGAGGAAAGGGGATTTTAGCTGGTGTGATGAAATTGTTCTTGTTTCTCAGTGTTGAAGTATGAGTGAAATCTGCTAATGTTAGTTTCCCAGGGCAAGTTCTGCCTCTACTGAGCCCTGTAGAGCTTTTTAGACAAGATCATGGCCAGGGGGACCCTGCATTCCTATGAGCAGCAAAAGAGGGAGAGAAACTTCTGTTAGTAACCCACTGGAGGAAATGGCTCAGGTTTTCCCAGAGCAGCATTAAGCTGTAACTGAGCTTGGCTGGCAGCTTCTGGGGATGTTAATTTATTAAACCTTATTGTTTGATACAGCAACAATCCTATTAAATGGGCCCATCACTGTGAACAAAATATCTCAATGCACTGCACAGAAAGCATGACCTCTCCAACAGCAGCTCTCTGAGGGTGGGAGTGATCATCTTGCTGCATCCACATTTTACACAGTGGGCTTAAATTCTGTAGGCTTCTGCAGACCATCTTTTTTAACATGCAAAACTCCTAGTAGTTCCTTCTCTTGAGTCCTTCAGTAATTGAATGGGGGTTATGATTTGTGATGGGAACAGATGCAGATACACCCTACAAGAACAAAATAAGGGTATCTGCTTCAGGCAGCACAGCTAACCACCCCATACTGGGCTATTGCTGACAATGCTCTGGACTTCACACAGGGAAGTTCTGTGCAATGTGACTATTCCCCTGAACTCTGAAAGCAGTGGAGCTGTAAGCAGGGCTCCAAGCAGCACACCAGCTGCTCTGGGTGCAGCCCTGCACAGCTGTTGCTTCTGCTGTGAAGTTCACATGGTGCTGTGTATTACATCCTGTCCCACAGTACTGAAGGCACCAGCAGAGCTGGCACAGAGCAGCTGTGTTTGTAGCACCTTTAGCAATAGTAGTGCAGGACAGGGATTTCTGTCTTGGACTCATCATTAAGCTATTGCTTGCTCCTCTACACTGTCATCCTAGTGAGTTTTCAGCCAAACCTCCAGGTCTCCTATGCTCAGTAAGCACTTTCAAATGCAAGTTTAAAAGGAAATTAATCTTTCCTGGAACAGTCTCCAAGATGGCAAAGCATGTTCTTCTGCAAGCTGGAGATCACTTCAGCTTTCAAAAAAACCAAATTTCAAAACAGCAGCACACACCCTCCAATCTGTAACACAAAACATACAGTGGTCTGTATGTTCTTAGTGAAAACAAACTGTCAAAGCACAGCACTTGACTTCATGTGCCTGGTTGCAGGGGAGACAAGATGGAGTAAACCCACCTGTGAAAGATCCAGACCTCAGCTGTGTTTTCTATTGCCAGGCTGGAATGCTGAATGTAGGAACCTAGACAGAACAGTGCAGAAGAGATCTCCATGGATAAATATGTACTTAGGTCACTAGGGCATTAAATAGTCTGCTTCAGTCTTCTTAACAATTCATTAAAGAAAGAATAAAACGGTAGATCCAGGTAAAAATAGTTCTTGGAAGCTAAATGAGATTTCTGAGGAGTGTCTTGATGTTCTTGGATGCACATGGAGAGGATCTGGGTCAAGGAATTCTGCTGTGCAAAGTACACCTCCAAACATTACCTTAGGATGAGCGATAGTTTGCTATGTGGTGGTGCTTCCTGAAAGAAAGCACTCTCATGCTTTTTTTAAATGAGGTTTTGAGTGTGGTAAATGGAAAAAGTGGAGAGAAAACTTGCCTGAGAAGATGATGGTGAGCAGGTGTCTGAAATGAGGGGTGTGGAGGGTTGGGGGAGAAGGGGAAACAGTAACAGAGAAGTCATCTTGCTACTCATGATGGAAAAATTGCTTTTCAGGTTCCCTTATCCTGTTTGTAAGATCTAGTGATTCATCTTAAGGATGAGTCATTTGAAACAGTGAACAACTGTCTATGAAAACATTTGTTAAGACTTCATCACAGATTTGTCCTGTCCCTATTTCTTTTATCAGAACAATTAATCTTGTTCCTTCTGTCCTTTAATCTCATGATACTGTAGGGATTTTGATAACCTGACATAGATTAGTTATGATATGTAGGAGAAACAGGGATGGCATAGAGGTACTCCCTGTGGATGGTAGAGACATGGTAAGAAAGTGCTGAACTTGTGCAAATTGCTTAAAAATTATTATCAGGGAAATGACAGTTATAAGGTATCTCTTACAGTTTCTTAATATTAATTTTAAGCAACAGCTTGAGCTGAAACTTTCCAAGCTAATATCTGTGTTGCGACAAACCTTTGGAATTTGTCTCATTTTCAAGAGACAGGCTTCAGAGCTTAGAGAATACAAGATTTGCAATGTGAAAAACATTCTGGGAAATTTAATTTCAAAACATTTTCTCCTAGATTGTCTTGTATCAGGGACATCCTAAAATGAACAAAATTTGTGCATTTATACTTCTCATACAATGAATGAGAGACGTTCAGAATTATGATGAAAACGTGTCTGATGCACAGCTACTTAGTGCTCCGAGAGCTCATATTGTCATGGTGCAGTCCTACTTGTGGCATTGCTTTGATCAAGCAAGCTGCAAGATTGTGGTGTTATATTGCCTGTTGTTATATCCCTGAATTCTAGTTACTGGGATGCTAAGAAGGCAGTTTACCCTGCCTACTCTCTGTGATGGTTGTACTATAAAGGCTGATTTGTGCTAGTTATCAGGGCATTATAAAGACGGAGAGTTGAGACATAGGAGTGTCATGGAAGGACTTTGTGTAGCTTCACTTGCACTGGCAGCTCTGGAACTATGAATTCTTAGATGTTTGCAGGGTCTTGGCCCATGCTGACAGTAAAGATGCTGGGTTTTTACAGTTCCATGTGATAGAAAGCATCATGCATGGCATCTTTGGCTATTCAAAGGAAACAGTCCTTATTCTAGGAAACAAAATAGTTATGGATTTTTCCCATGCTGTCCTTACAAAAAAAGCTTCATCCTCCAACATCATTTTCATGCTACATTCTGTATTTTCTTTTCAAGAATTTTCCTCCTGCACCTGTTGTGAGAGGTATGCAAGCTTCTTATTAAGTAGGTCAGAATAATTAGGTAGATATCAAGCATACAAAGAAGTTGCAAGGCATAAAAAACAAGAACAGCAGTTGGGTGTGCAAGTGGGACAGCACAGGCAGAGAACTGAAATTGAAGCTCACAGCAGCCCCTTTCCTTAAATCAAATCAACCAGTACTGTCTGGAGTGGGGAACTTCACTTAATACTCACCAGCGATGCTGTGAAAATGACATGACTCATGCTAAATGACACCATGGCATTGCAGGCTTGCTTTGATACTCCTAGAACTGAAGCAAGAGGGAAGATGCAAAGCAGGCTTCTGTGACCAGTAATTTCACTTCTAAAGCTCACTACTATGTAAGTTCAGGTCTACATTGTTCTTGGTTTTCTGCAGCTATCGTCCCATCTGTGCTTAATGCCAGGAATGGTCACCTAAACAGTGTCTCTTAAATATTTGAAAATCTGGTTAGAAAACAAATACTGAAACTGTAATAATGAGTAGTTTCACTGGGATAGATTATGGCAACTGTAACTTGTTTGTGGCAGCTGGGAGCTCATCTCTTGGTAATACCCAATACAAAATATAGCTTGTGTTGTCCTGTCTTTTTTTTTTTTTTTTAATCATGTTTGAACCAGAGGCAAAATAAAAGGGGAGGAAAAGTGCAATGCTTAAGTAACTTATTAAATCAGTTTCCAGCAGCCTACTGGACATACTTTTCTTCCTTCTTACTCCCCAAAATCGAAGGCAAAGGCTGCAGAGTGAGGGAATGCTAACTTCACCAGAAATCAGGAAGGCCACCTCAGAATAACAACTTTGCTCTCCTAGGCACCTGCTGTTAGAGTTGAGAGACAATAAAAGAGCTAAAGGGCACAAGTGTGTTTGCAGTGATTTTCTGTGGTAGGAGGAGGAAGATTTATATAGAAAACTTCAGTAATGGTCACACTAGTTTTTAAATTTGAGCTTTGCAAGCATTTCTTCCTTTTTTTTTTTTTTTAAGCCAAATTTATTTTTTCTTCTACAATCCAGTGCTAGATGTGTAATTACAAATATTCTGAAAGAGGAAGAAATAGAGACAGAAGAGTTGATTTATCTATTCCAAGAGTTGGGTGTGGTTTTTGTGTGAAAATTGTCATATAGTCACTGTGTTGGTTTCTGTTGTCAAATAAACACTAATTAGTACCAGTGAAGAAAAGTTTATCTGTTCCCTGCTCGCAAAAAAACCAAAATAAAACCTTGAAATAAGATGAAGGTCAGAAGATGTAGAAGCTGCAATAAAATTACCAATTAAAGAGGTGCCTTGTCAATGTGGGATCAAGTTATTGTCAAATCCTTGGTAGTCCTACTAATAATAATGAGATAATATAATAATGAGAATAGAATCTGAATCAGCTGTTAACAGCATATTCTTTGTTTTCCAAAGTCAGAATAATTACTATTCATCCCAATTTTATTTTCAGTAAAAAGCCTCAGTAATGCAATGACAACACCAGCAACATTTATTCTCTTGGTGTCCAAACTTCTTGTTAATGTTAGGCAGCTTTTTCTATTACATTTTTTTTTCTTCAAACCTTTGTTTGGTTTGTTCAAATGACCTTTGTTAATGTAGCAGGAAGAAATTCAGACAAACCAATAACTTTTTGAACTCAAATGAGCATCTTAATTCTGAAAGCATAGCTTTCATTGATGTATATTTTTCTGCTGATAATTGAATTGTGGACACAAGGATTTACCTCCCTTTCCACAAATTATAGAAAAATATCATTTTGCATGACAATGGTGTCAACCCTACTTGAAAAGTTTTCTTCTGCTGTTGGTAAATTATTACTCAAGCATTTAACCCTCATTCAATCTATAAATCTCATTGACAGTGAAGGAATACCTGGTTTCCTGAAGGCCCATGTAACCAGAATAGGTTCTATGACTAAGATGATGTAAAGGATAACTTGCATTTGTATTCTTAAATAGCACATACAGGTAGTTTTTGCTTTAACTGATGCAGTTTATCCTCTAATTGAACCTATGAAATGTTCCCCTTTGAGCATCAACAAATCCTCCTCAGAGGTTTCATAGATTCATAGTCTGCTTCTAGAAATAAGGTGAGGGAGTGGGTTGCAATTAGAGCTGCCTAAATAAGCAGGGGCTTTTGGATTAGTGGCTAAGATGGAATATCTCAGAAAAATATTGGGTTGAAATTCTATTGGATTTTTCTCAGTAAAATAAGGAAGAGATATTCTTACCTGCACCTGTTTCAATTGACTCAAAAGCAGAAAGTTTGCTTTGTTTTAGCATCTGTTTGGCAATTTTCAAAACAAATGTCAGCTAAATGTCAAAGTATTTAATTTTCCCATTTTTTTCTCCATGGTCACTATTACATGCTAAATCTGAACTGAATTAATGAGATCTTTCTCTACCTCTTTCCTCTTTTCAAGGGAGGAATTAAAAAAAAAATAAAATATTTACTGAAGTTGCAGAACTCCAGTCAGAAGTAGGTCTTGTGATCTTTGTACAGGTGGGGTCTTGAAATCTTTGTCCAAAGGATGATGAATTCAAACAACCTCCAGTAGCCCCTGCTTGATTAAAGATTTATAGCTCTTTCTGCATGTTAAGAGTCTGGCTCTGATTTCCCTTGGATGGCTCTGACATTAACCATTCCGGGAGCTGATGTTGCTGCCTGGGGGTCCTGTTACACCGGACACTGCCCAGGTAAAGAGGATAAAGCTGATCCCTGCTGTAGAGGTATGTAATTGCTTCTCCTGGCATGTAGATAGGTGATGGTGAGGGAAATGAGCAGTCAGGGCCCCACGGATGGTGGGCAGCAACCGCTGCATGTTGGACAATGGCAGTGGAATTCAGGTGCCAAACAGTTGTCAGCTCTGTCGCTGCAAAAGTGAAAGAGTCTGGAAGGAAGGATTAAAAAAGGGATGAGGAACTCCATATAAATACTGGTAAAGCCATCTCTGCTTAAGTCTGCAGGATAGAAATGCCTGTTTGAAACTTACTGTGGGCAATGAAGGCTGACAGTGCTGTCCTGCTAAGGGCAGGACAGCACATCTCCAGGCTTTTGCTACACCCTTATGCCCATTGCTGTAGCAGGTCAAGCCATCTTGTGTAGGAAAGCTGATCAAGAGCTGCAGGCTAGATGAGGAAAAGCATACGTTGAAGTAACTGCATACAGCACTGGTACTGTGGTCCAGAACTAGCTTTCCAATGCCTGTGAGGCCCTGGACAAAGGAGAGGTTCAACATTCTGACCTGTGTTGGAATGACTGCCCAAAGAGAAGCCAGTGAAATAAAATTCCTTTGTGGTTTGTATGTGCATCCATTCTGGATCTGGGAGACAAGTAGGATAGAGCATATTGAGCCCTATTCTGGATGTTTTATTATTTTTTCTTCTCTGATTCTGGCTGGAGATGTGTGACGCAGGTGGTAGATTCAGATCAAATACTGGTTCCTTGAATCTTTTGTGCACAGAAGGGTGATTATTTTTGTGCATAGTTTCTTCCAGTTTTTATACAGTGGTCCAGCAGTGTTTGGTATCCCATGGAAATACACAGCCTTAGTCCCCAGCTTACACATCTATGCAACCCTTAAAGCAACCCCAGTTCGCTCATTATGTGCTTCCTAAAGCATTCTTCTCAATATTTTTAGGACAACAAAGAAGTAGCTATGTGAGAGTTCATGCATGTATAGCTCTTAGTGGTGAAAAGGGTTGTTTGCTTTAATCAGTTCTAACTTTTATGTAACAACAAAGCCTTATGCTTTCATTGATGTGATTGCCAAATTTGTAAACTGAGTGATTCAATAATTCTTCTTGTATTCTGATAACTACTGTGAAACAAGATGTGAGAAAACTAGACTTCTTTCAGTGTTAAGTTGTAGATCTGGAATATTTGACGTAATTGATTATTTACTTAATTTTTAGCCTTGCCCACTCAGGAGGAATGCTAAAATCATAACTTGGTCTAACACTGAGCTTTAGTCAGGAATACTATGAATTATCTCATCAGAATATTTTAGTACTTAAAAAAAAATGGGTAAAAGAGAAAGAGGAAACTTCTGAACAATTCTTCTGGTCTGTAAAATCCAAAATGAAAAGGCTTTGCATGAGGGTTTCCTTTTTGCTTAGATATATAAAATGCACTCAGTATTATATGAAAGGCCCCTCAGCAGTGGCCTACCATTGATGATAAAGGAAGGATGAATGTTAAGCTGCCATATGGAACTAGTGAAAAGCAGCTTGGATAGTTAAAGAAAATAAACTTTGTACCAGTTGCAGGTTAACCTGTAATCTGTTCTGGTCCACCTGGGAATCTGTTCTCCCCCACAGTCTTCCTGATTTCCCCCAGACCTACACCATAGCTTTTTCTTTCAGCTTTCACCCCCCCCCACCCTTTGCTCATTTAGATTGAAAGCACCTGAAATGCAAATTTGCTTAAGCAATCTGCACTGTACCAAACTGCACTGCATGTAGAACATATTACCCAAACTCAATCATAAAAATATTTTAAAACTTAAGACTGAGCTTTTGAAATCCATAGTTCAGAGTTGTAAACCCATAGTACCAATCTTTTGCTAGACCAGCCCTTAACTTCACAACTACCTAAATTTATGAAATAAATTAGTACCTGGGCTCCTTCCTATTAGAAAGTTATATAAATGATTTCCAACCAATCTTTTTTCCTTTCTACTTAGCAGTAGGAAGCAAAATTGAAGTTGCTTTAGACCTGATGGTTCCAAGCCTGAAGGTGACACCAGATGCATTTTCTACTGTAAGAAGCAGGAACAAAATGTGTATTTTTAGATTATCAATTAGTTATGACCACAAAGAAAAATAAGAGATGCCCTGAAAAAATATTTACCGTAAGGACAAGGGAAAGGTGATTTTTTTGTTGTTGTTGTTTTGCTGTATATTTAAGGAAAGAAAAACCTGGCAACCAACTACTGCAGCAATTTATCTCTGAAGAATGCAAAAACTATAGTCAAAGGTCAGCAAGATGTTATCAACTTCTCTTTGTGACCACACCAGTGTCTGGTGGCAGTATATGTATCCTTCTTCATAGGCAGGAAAGGCAGATGACTAGTATCATGAAGATCAGATGGATATATCACCACTATTTCCCTTAGGGAACTGCAGAAGAAAGGGCCTTTGGAGCCAAGTTTGTAACAACATCCTGTAAATCTGTGAGGGCTCCTGGATGCTTGCTGCCCTACTCAACAGAAAGGCACTTTTGTTTCATGCTCTAGCTGTGGAAGAAGAGGCAGAAATGGTGAAGAAGCATGCAAAACATGTTACCCAAACTTTATCGTTAATCTAGCATTAAATGGAAGTACTATGTCAATGTTTCCAACCAATTGCATCAGGATTTACTTAATTTGTGGCCTATTTTGGTAAGGCAATAATAATTAACATGTACTATTCTTGTTAGGAAAAAGGAAAGATTTGTTGTACAAAAGACTAATTAGATTACTTATATCCTAAATATCAAGAGCTTTTGAAATCAAACCAATAACTATGTATAATTCATTAGGCTTGTTTTTATTAGCTACTAATCCAGAAAACTGCTACAAAACAAATAGTGTTTTACCTTTGAGGAGCATGTAGCTCCTCAGCTGTGGATTAAAGGAATAAATTGGTGCTTATCCATTAAAAAAAAAAAAGACAAACACAACTGAGCTAGAAAGGATCACAGGGAGTCTAGACTATTCTTCCTCCATGAAGCAGGAGAGACTACATTCTTAAACTCTACTGTTTATATGCTTGCTGGTATTTGCAATCTCCCTCTTTCTCTCCTCTTGGAAATTCCTGGCAATGGATTTCCCATGTGTGGTGTCTACAGAACCTACTGTAGAGCTTTACTAAAAACAGTTTCTGCCCCCTTGGGTTGTAAGTTGTCCATTCCTCTGGGACATCTTGAGATGCATAAATCCCTTTCCATCATGCTTCCATCAGTGATCAGACACATCTCTGATGTTATTTGCACTTTAGGTATCCCCACACAGTATGGGTTGTGTAAAAAAGAGCCAAACAAAACCAAAACAAACAGGAAAAAATCCCTGTAGTTAAGGTACATCTTAAGAAAAACACCAGAGATTATTACCTTAGACTGTTCCCTGTTGAAAGTGGAAGTTTTCCTTACTGATTTTAATTGCATAATTATAAAATTTTACTTACAGTGTTCTATGTCAGCTCAATCTATCAAAGCTAAGAAAAAGACAGAGCGCATACACTGAGCGTCCAGTGATCATAAAGAAGTAAATTACATGGAGGATGCCTATTCAGTTGTGTAACTCTATATCAGTTTTTGTCTCCTGGGTATGAAATGAAGAAGTCCCAGTGATGTTAGAAATAACTAATGATACATTATGTGATGACCAAAAGAAGAGAGATGAGGCTCTGAAACAGATCTAATGTGGCTACAATGCTTTAAGGCAATTGATTTATGTCAGTATATGTTAGCAAAGGATTGTTCAGAATACATCATTTTGGAAAAGAACTTCTGGATAAAAGTGTTTCTTTGTTTTTTTGTTTTGTTTTTGTTTACCCTCTTCTCCTCACACACCTTTACACAGTAAGAAGAAGGGAATGGCAACATTAGCTGGATTCTTCCCCCTGGAACTGAAGGTGCATAAGAACTGCCTTTTAACTAGTCTTGTGATGTGTAGCTCTAGCAGTTGTCTGTGCTATATCCTGTCTAGGGAATATGAAATGCTCCTGCCCTCCTGGCCAATGTTGTAACAAATAATTATTGGGATTGGGCTGGTACGTAGTGTTGCAGCAGGGACCTGAGGGTTTCGGGGCTCTCTAAGTCAAAGACAAAAATAAAGATAATGTAATGTGAGCCTTTTCAGATAGGTGCAATATGCTATACAGCTTCCCAAATCTGACCATCTCCCTGAACACCCAGGTGGAGCCATGCAGGCACTGGGCCTATTGCACTGGGAGACCTGCACTATACATCCTGGAGGGTAACCAATAGTGTCTTCTCAGGGACAGGGAAAGAAAAGGATAGAACACTGCAGATACATAACCATGCTTGCCATTGTAATGGAGAAAAGATATGTCAGAGTTATTAGAGATTTAATTACTGAATTGTTTAGTGTGGAGTGGATCTGTTGTTCGTCTGAATTCTTCAGAAGGGAAAAAAAAAAAGCCTCTCCCCTGTCGATTTTTCTCTGGTTATGGCCTAGTTATGCAGGCTGTGTGATAGGGCGTCAGAATTTGAGCCAAAGTTTGGCAGCTCCAGAAATCAAAGACTTAGCACTTAGACTCATTTGCAAGTACTGTATAATGAACTTTGAGAATTCCTTTTTAGTCTGAATTTGCTCTCAGAAGGAGTTCTGTAGTCCAAGTATGTTAGAACAGATGAGTCAAAGTCTTTTTCTTCTCTTTTGAACCTGAAGAAGAGTTATCTGACTTGACTGTCTGTGCTCTCCTGAAATTAATTAGAGCTTTACTTCCACTAGTTTGTCTTAGTGAAAATGTTTTTTTACTCATCACAATGACAGGGAAAAGCTTCTTAAAGAATATTGATCAGTGAGTTCAGCGTTCCTTGGTTCCTCAAAAAAGTTCAAAGGTGAGAGTTTAGGTTCCTTCCCCTCAGTTTTCAGATTCTGGGAAGATAACAAAAATTCTGGAGCTAGTAGAAAATTCTGTACAAAACTGATTCAGCCTTATTGAGTGAAGAGGGGACACATCCACTAAGCTAAAGACTACAAAATTGAGATTATAACTGAAGTATGCTTCAAGGCTCTCAGTGTGAGCCTTCTAACTGCATAGAATAGATATTTGTATGGTTTTGTTCTCATATGCCTAATTTTGAAAACTTTTTTTTTGAGATGCGTTTCAGACACTAGTTTTGAAAAGCATCTGATGCTGGCTTAATTCCCATTGGAGTCAGCAGGAGCTTCAAGATGTGAAGCTACTGTAAACCAAACTCATCAATGATGAATTCCGATGGAAAAGGAGAATGGTGCTTGAGTTACCCTTGCTCTATAGAGAGCATATTTCCTTACTCAGCAGGAAACTATCTGAGATACCTGGCAAGTAAATGGCCTTATGAATGCTGACTCTTACAACAGACTAAGGTCACCCTTTTTTCTAGTGTAACTGTGACTCCAGGGTTCTTGAGTAGTAATATTTTCTGGAATTACCTTGAAGTCAGGGCAACAAATGCCAGACTTGAAATCTCAGTAAGGAGCGGCAGTGTGGTTGTGTGTCTCTGTACTTAGAGACACGTTCTGGCCCTGTAGCTGAATCACCCCTTGATATTCCTGCAGATGACAGTGGTACATGTTATGGTCATGGGACATTTCCAAAGGTTATGCTGTTTTTCTTTTGAAAAATGAAGTTACAGTTGAAATTACTCTACAGTAAGAAGTATTTTTTTAGAGTTCTGCTTTAGAACTTGCAGCAGATTATGTGACTGCCTGTTAACAGCGGCCAAAGCAGTGCCCTCCAAAGGGAAGAGCAGGAACTCTGAAAAGAGCAAGGTGAAGGAAAGGTGAGGAGTGAGAACCAAATCTGTGCAAGTTATTTGGGACAGCAAAATCCAGACTGCTTCTTGCGATGTCTTTATTCAGCGTTATCTGCCCCTGAATATTGGAGGAAGTCACACAAGCAAGTGCCTTTCGTGTCCAATTTCTTTAACAATTACTAAACTAAAGACAAATGCAGGCTATCCAAAGTTGTGCTGTTCATAATGCCAAATACCAGCTGCTTCCTCACAGTATTTTGATAATGGTAGCTAAATAAGAGCAGAAGGGAGTGCATGGCTACTTTATGCTTTTATTTGTATATGTTTCTATATTAAAAAAAAAATAAAAAATCTATAAGTATATATATGCATAACTTTGGTTACATTTGGACTTTAAATTGGACATGCTTTTTTAGTTTTGAGTTTGTTCACTGGGTAGATCTTCCCAAAAAGAGAAGTTATTTAACAGTCTTTTAAACAGTCTTTAATTAACAGTCCACTGTTAATTAAAGCACTAGCCAGTCTTGCCTAACAATCTCAGCTTTTGGGGAGAGCAGAAGGAAGTAATATTGTCATCTTATCTGCTCTGACTCTGGTTTAAAATAATATTATATCACTGACTGAAACAGTACTTTTTTACAATTATAAATTAGGCTCTACTATCCCAAAATACATTTGCATACCTGACCAGTTTTGATTATATACTCCTGCTAGTGATCACTTAACATGAAGTAGAAGCACCAATGCTTAAATACTTACAATAAGTAGATTTCCTGCAGAAATCTTGCTTTGCATGGTTGCTGTCTCTTGCCTATCATCCTCTTATCTCCATTATAGTGAGCAGTATAAACTATACTTTGTTCCACTTGTCTCTTAAATACCTCTTGTTATGACAGCAGAATCAAGAGGAACACTTGATGCAGATTATACTGTGAGCTCTGCTGCTATATAATGAAGAAAAATAGGTAAAGGAAGGATTTGTTTCCTTATTTGAATGGCTGAATGGAAAGTGAAAACATTGTAGGGGAAAAAACTTTCCAGAGTGGGATCCTGAGCTAGAAATGAGCCCTCAGCACAATGCAGTGTTCAAAGTATAAAGTGTAAATGAAGGAGCCTTTTTCTTTTTAATGTTTAACTGGTGTGTGAATTTGTATCCTCACATCTCAAGATACCTAAGTGTCAAACCTGAATATTTCAGTGTAGAGTAATGGTAGACAGCTATTAGTATGTGAACATGAGATAAAATCATGAGGAAGGGGTTGAGGAGGTGGAGAATGTAGCAAATCTCTCAAAAGCATATTCTCTTGTAGCAAGAAAACAAGATTAATGCTGAGCAGAGACATAAAATACCTCATTAAAAAAAAAAAAAAGACAAATTTTAATCCATACTCATCTGAATTCCCAAAGCTGCACATGACAAAGAACTTTACTATGTTAGATCTCCTCAAAATCTTTTCATTTCTCACCAGCAAAAATGTTATTCTGATCAGCAGCAACCTCTATTAAATTCTGGGTTGGTGCTATCATATTTGTCATTTTATGAGCTGGTGCTCAGTGCAAAAATAGAAATATTAATGCATGCTGATGCTTGTATTGGCTCTAGCATACAAAGAAGTAGTTCAGGAGATAGAGGCAACTGGCAGACTGCCATTTAGAGATGAGAAAATAGTAATTCAAATATGAAAAAGTTATAGATACCCTGTATGAGAGAAGTAAAATTATTGTCTGCATTAATACCTTTCTATTTCTGGGTTGCTCAAAGTTCAATGAGTGTATTTTGAAAAATGTACATGTTCAGGTGAATGAAAGTTTGGGTTTTAAATATAGTGTTATTTCCAGAGATGGATTTAGCTCCTTGGTGTAGGGGAAGGACTGGAACAACTTCAATTACTCGGCTTTTAGAATTGTCTGGTTACTTTTAGGCTTCCATGTAACTGATGCAAAACACAGATAATAGGCTAGGGGCAAGGAGAGTAAAGGTTGTTAGTAGATCAGTCCTGAATGTGCATTTATTTCTGCTCTCATCAATTATAGCAGCCACTGCTGCTTGCTGGGGATTTTATTTCCCTGGGAGAGGAGGTCATCTAAAAAAAACAAACCCATGGCAACTAGTACAGCTTGTCTGCTAAAAAAAACAAAGCATGATTGTTGTGAGAAATACTACCTTACATTACTCCTGGAACTTCACTAACTTCTCTGAACACACAAATTTCACAACTGACTATTTACACATTCTGGACAGTTAGTGAGAAAAAATTGTGCTATTATTATTCCACCTCCCCAGGAAAAGACAAGACTCCAAATATGTTTGTTAGAGGTTTGTATTGCTAGTAAGGTAAAGAGTGTTCCATTAAACAGAAAAAATACTGGTCTTGAATTTAAGCAGCATATATTGAAAGAAGCAAACTTTAAGGAATTAAATATTACTTCTGAGACTGCAGTTAATTCAGAAGCAACAAAAGAATAATGTAATTTGATCCTTTGAGTAACAATACAGATCAGTTTAACCTTTGGTCTCAAAGCCTTTTCTTCCAGTATCAAATCTATCTACTGACTGAAATATTCACAACTGCACTACCTCCTGTTTATTAACTTGCAGTAGCTCTTAGCACAGCCTCCCTAAACTGAGTCCCTCAAGCAGTGCTGCACCCAAGTGAATTGTGCTTGTGCAGCTCTGGCACTCAGTTCAGCAGCTGCAGTGGAAAAAGCTGTAAAAGGTGGCAGGGATAGGGGTTTCACATCTGAAGATTTGTTTACTTGGAGCATCATCTACCTAAGTTCACTTTAGTGGAAACAGTGAGCTGCTTTTTTTTCAGCCAATGCAAAAAGCTGGCACGTATGCAAATGCTGAGTGTCTGTCTTTCTGCAGATGCACAGTAGCTCAGATCACCTTGTGCTGCTGTTCCAGTGTATGGATGACAGAGCATCTGCATCAGCTGCTGGGCAGTTTTTAACGTGCTCTACCAGTGTCTGAGTTGTCATTCCACTCCATAGTGGTGGCTAAGAAGGAGGTGAAGAAGTGGGGGAGGGAGGGGGACAAGCAAGAACTACATCTAGGAGGAAAAACAAAAGAAAGGATGGGATGTATGTATAAAACTAAGAGGACAAATATTGCTGTAGTGCTATAATTAGCATTAAAGATCTTAATTTAGGGCAAATATGCCTTCCTGGTGCTGTACAACCTTGTCCTCTATCACTCTTGTAAATATTCCTAGAACAACATAAAGTTGTCTTGTGGAAGAGATGTCCAGTTAAGAGTTTTCATCAGAATATGTGATCAAAGTGTTGGTTCTAAGCAATTTGTATCAGTGTACCCAGGATGCTCTGATTCTTGTGTCATTCATGTGATGGAGGTATCCAGAGAGAACCTTACCTGTGACTTGTTTCTGCTTCATTGCAGAGCTAATATCCTTCAGGTTTCTAACTCAATATGACTAAGAACTTGGTGGAAACACTAAAAATGGCTCATGGAGAGGAAAAAGGAATGGAATAAAGGGAGACAATTTTTCAAAGCAGAGCAGAGCCAAAGTGGTGTTTTCTGAAAGTTTGTTTGGATCCTATTTCCAGTGAAAAATAGTGTGTAAAAGAAATCTGTGTGGCATACAAGATCTATATATATATATGTGTGTGTGTGTAGATTTGCTGTGGATAGGAATAGAGGGTGGGGGTTTTTTAGCTGTTGTCAGTATATGGTTTAAAGTCCTCTTTCTTCATAATTTCCTTTTTGTGTGTCTGGGAATTCTTGTTCTTGTTTTCTAAGGAAACAAGGCTTATGAAATCATGTGATTTGGATGTGGTCTTGCATCTGTCTCTCCTGCTGTGGCAGTTTAACCCACTAGAAGATTTCAAACAAATTAGCAGCAGGATTCTCCAAGCAATTTCTATTTTTACAAATTAATGAAAATCAAGAGCCTGTTACAGAGAAGGGAGAGACTTTGAGTGACTGTAAAAAAGGAAAGACCCTCTGCTGAGGACTCAGCTCTCACAAGATACAAGAGATTTCACAGAAAGGGAGCTAAGTATCTCAAATCCAGGAAAAACTTAACTTAAAATTCACACCTACGGGGATGCCACCAGTGAACTCATATCCCAGATAAAATCCATAGCAAACCAGGCTCCCATTAGTTCCTCTGTCCAGAGAACTACTTGCTTTGTGTATGTGACCTTGGTGAAGGGGAAGCTAGATCCAAATGCTGCCTATGTATTACTGACACCCTGTGTATTTAGATGTAACTGAATTAGGTGTGAAGAAATAATAATAAAAAAGATGCATTTTATGATTTATTAAGTCTTTGGATGACACTTTGTAACATAACAAATAGAAATGCATAAAAAGCATTTCTAGGCCCCTTATTAATTGCTCTTTTTCTGAGAAATCTGTTTAGAAAGTGGCCTGGTAGTGCCCCCTCTTCCCCTTCCTTGCAATGGCATGAAGCTTTTACACCTCTAATGAAGTTTAATCAACACTGTAAAAAAGTTGTAGGTGTTCCAGGTCACAGGCATTGTGATGACTCAGACATTGAATGCTTTAGACAGGCCAGAACATACTTTGTAAACCTTCCCTTGTTCTTGGATAAGCAAAGGTAGAATATGGGCTCCTTGCTGCAATCTGTGCATAAATGTTGTCTTTATGGGGGTAATTTGCCACTTCAGTTTTGTATTAAACTGTGAATGAAATCCTTTTGGCACATTATTGCTGTTTGAATTGTCATTCTGTCGTTCAGAACTTCAGTAACTGAAGAAAATGAACTAGTGACCCATCAGTTATTTTATGTTGAGCTACTGGGTTTTATTTTCCTGACATGTTAAATATATTTGCACAACATAAATCAAGTCAAAGAAAGATGACGTTTCTTGTAAACCATTGTTTAATTTCTTACAATGTTATAAAGCTGATAATTGGGAAATTTTTCTCTTATTTTCTAAACACAAAACCCATGTTTCAACTATTACTTCCTTTGAGGAAAAGTCTTTAAAGGGAAAACTAGAAACCTGTTCAGTTTTATACTTGTTTCAGTTATAAAATAACTGCTATTCTCACCTACTGCTGTAAGAAATCTTGCATACAGAAAATAATTTTCCTTTCATGCTGCTTGCCTCCCAGTTACAGTACTGATGGAAGGTAAGAACATGAAGCTGGAGGTCACTCAAGTTCTGTTTTTCTTTAGCAGATGTTGAGTCTTTAAAGATCTATCACCTGTCTTCTTGCTTCACTTAAATCTCTGGGCATGGAGAAAAGTTGAGCTGAGACTTTTTTGTTCTGTGTATAGTTACTTTGTATTCACAAAAGAGTGGAGATGTCACAACTTGTGTAGCTCCAGCAATGCAACCAGAGCACGAGAAGTAAATGAAAGTAAACCACTGAAGTGGGCCGCTCTTCAGAGATGAACTATTAGCTTTGCTACCAGCTACAGGTGGCAATCAGGAGTCAATGACCAGTTATAATCTGAAGGATTCTTGATGGTGTTGCAATATGATTACTTCATCAGTGTTGTATTTTCTAGAACGCCCTCCATGAGGACAGCTTTCTGGTTTTGTTTTTTTTTGTTATTGGGGGAACCACACTGCCTGGGAAGATGTCTATATTAAGATGACATATGCTGTATTTCTTCAAATGTCATTTCTTATGTTTAATGTACAACCTGAAAATGAAGGCTCTGCTAAGAGCTGTCTTCAGAGACACTTAAAATTCACAGGAATTGAATACAGGCAGAGAATGATGCCTGTCCTCAAAATGCTTCTATAAAACTAAGTACTAGGTGTAAAAGGACACTTTTGGCTTCTGTAGGTCTTTATCTTCTGTTTACAGTGTCTTCTGGCTGGGCTCAGAAGAGTCAGCTGTTAATGGGAATATTGGTGCAACAAGAGGAAAAAAGTGGAAAGACCCAATATGTTCTCCTGTAGTCCTAGGGATGCTCTTTAAGGAGGGAGAGGGGCCTGCATTCTGCAGTCTTCAGCCTACTCTGCTGGGAAAGCTATTCTGTGAAAAAAAAAAATAAATCTAGAAAGGCCTTTTAAAAGAAAAGGATAGGAATAGATTTGCACTTCCATCTTCAGCCCCAGGAAAAAATGAGGCCTTTCATATAGTAGTTAGAACATGTGGCTATTTGGAATATCCCTCTACCTGCTTACAAAAGTCAGGGTAGAAATTTGGGTATGAGGACACCAAAGATCTTAATAGGAAAATTGCTTCTACTCCTCTTCTTACCACCCTGAAGCAGCCACACAGAAAGAGATGATGGAGGGATTTCCTCCATGCAGCCATGACAGGTGCTACGGAAGGAAAATGTATAACTCTTCCAAGGTATGGCAGGACAACTGAAATAGAGGAAGTAACTGACAGTGAAGAGAGAAATCTGAAAAAAAAAAAAAAAAAAAAAAAAAAAGGGACTGGCATAGAGTCCTAAAAGGTAAAGGGAACAAAGAGCAGAGGGAGAGGCTGGGAAGATAGAAGGAAATTTGGGACAATGTCTCTTCATTTCTGCATCTGAAGTCTGAAAAACTTGTTGGGGTTTTCCTCTAATACAAACACCTCTTTAATGCAGCAACACATCTTTGCTAGTGGTAAGAAAATATAATGCATGGTCTCATAATGAAGTGCTTCAACAATATTTGAGATTTTCCATAGGTAAAAACATACCCACTGAAGAAATGCATCATTTAAATCACTGTGTTTTTCTGCATCTTCAAAAATCTTAAGTGACATGTTGGAGAATAGGGAGGACAAGTTACTCTGAGGTTACTGGGTTTAAGGGTGAAGAAACCGAGAAGGAGATGGACAAGTGGTAGCCCTGCGATCCTGAGGAGTCAGAGAGCAGCTGTTATTCCCTACTCTTCTCTGCCACACTCCATAGAAGGAGACAGAAAATTCAGGGGTGCTCTGGAGCTGTGAGGGCATCTCAGCAGGGCTGGGCCTGACTCCATGTGTGCAGCACAATCCATGGCCATCTGAGAGTGGGTTTTGTATCTAGTTCTACTTTCATGTGGGCTTGCCCTGAGACTTAAAAGGAGACAGTGGGATATTTACATTATTAACTCCTCCTGCTGCAATATCTAGAGCAAATGTCCATCTTAAGAGTTTACAAAGGACTCTAGTGGAAATCCAGAAGTGTCTTAATACAGTGATACTGCTTTGCATAAAGCCACCCATCTGGAAATCTAGCTGCAGAATGAACAGTCACATTACTCTAAAGCTGAATAGTTTTAAATACAGAATGCTGAATTTCTAGAAGCTGTTATCAGTAGCCTTTCTGGTTTCTCCACTATTAAACTGGTGTGCAACAGGCTCTCACTGAAAACCTGTTCCACATTTTGATGAATGAAGAATGAGCGCAAAGCAGCTAAGGTATCTTCCCTGTGGAGTGTAAAGATGAACAAATTGGGAACTGCTGCAGGGATTAAAAAGCATACAGGTGTGTGCTACCAGCAGTGAGTGCTACAGTGATGCTTATTTGGGGACTGTGGGAGAAGGTAGCAAGATGCTGGAGTTTACTGAAATTGCCACAGCTATTGTATAAGCCAATAAAAAAACCAAAACCAAAACAGAAAAAAAAAACCCCAAACAAACCAAAACAACACAAAAACAAAACCAACAACGGCAACCCTCTAAGCTGTCACTGACATGAACTATTCTGCTAAGGTAGGAAGCCCTCAGTATCTCTTGCATCTAGGAAAATTGGATGAATGTTCTTGGAAGACAAATAATCAGTAACAGCTACCAACAGTTACTGTCAGTCTCAAGAGTCTGTCTAGGCACGTATGATCTGCATCACCTAATTGCACTAGTCATGAAGCCATTGCTTTAACTGAATATCACATGAGTCTTGCATCAAATCTGTTAAAGGGATCTGGCCTCTTTTGCTAACAGTCCGCTACCCTTCACACAACTATGTCAATTTGCCTAGAACTCTGTGGTAAAAGCTGTTGAGGTAAGATGGGTGAAATTTTCAGATAAGAAAGATGGTATTAAAGTAGGCATGTTGTCAAGAGGGATGAAACTTGGGCTCATGAAATGTGCCTAAAATCTGTTCTGGAGACAGAAGTCTTCTATCTACCAGACAGGTTTAGGATAGTTAATGTCAGCATAAGCATATCTTGTAACATCAGTATGCCTGCCTCTTCACTTCGTGGAGTCAGGTAGCTAGGACACTGCAGCATAGGCACACCTAGCTCCAGTTGTCACTCAAGTGGCTTTGCAGTCTAAAGTCTCCTCCTGAGTCAAAGTGATAACAAATAGAAGATCACTGGTTGTATTTTATAAGAAAGAAGGTGTATTTTGCATTCAGACTTCCAAGTTCTCCTAGTCTTCCTGTGAGGTGCGGCAGGGGCCACAGTGGAAGTGTCTGTACATCACTAAGTGGCTCATCCAGGGAGAGAGAAGAGGAGGGGCTCCATCTAATGGTTTAAGAACTCCTGTTCCAAATGAAAAGAAAAAATGCAAGAGGGGCCTCAGGCCAGCCTTGTACAGGTTTCTGAGGCTTTGTAGATATTGACACATCAAATAATAAGCAGTTAAATTTCACTAAAGACTACCACTGGTTAAGATGTGCTCTGTCTCATTTAGACAGACATCCTATTTCATTATTTCTTTTTTTTCCAAATTCTGTGACTCACTTTTGAGCCCGATTCTTGATAACTGAAAGAATTCACCTCGGAACTAAAATTTGGTTGTCTATAGGATTCTCACTTTGAATGACAGTCCAGTTAGTTATGTCCGGGCTTTTGAGATCTGAAGTCCAAAGTGCTGCAATCACAGCAAAATTAAATTTACTCATCTCCATCTGTCAAATCAAATCTTAAAATATTGGTAAAATATTTGAAACTGAAAAATCTCAACATAAATATCCATATCTTTGGATATTTATTGGATGATGCATTATCTGTACATTTGTCATTAAACCAGGTCTGACCAGCTTATTTTGTGTGGTAGGAACAGGATTATGATAATTACTTAGTTCCAAGTAGGAAATAAAATCAGTCAGGACCCAGATATTTCATATCACAGCTCTAATGTATGAGGACTTTTGTTAATAGGTTTCAAAGGTATTTGATAACGTCCCTGCTATCTTCACATAATGTAGTTAACAGTGTTTTAAAGGAAGAAAGCCTTCTGACAAATATGGATTTGTACTTAACTGGTACCTTTTCTTTTTGCCTTTCTAAAATGCCTTCTTGAATTACAGCATCACAATAAGGTCAGAAGACTAAATGAGGATACCATCCTAGGCAGAGAGAACCTACCCACTTCTCACTGTGCAGTTAACCAGCTGGCTTGTGCATCCATGCTTTTATTTACTCTTCCACAAATGTCTATTCCTAAGCAATTGTGAAAGCTTCTCTTTCTTTCTCTTTGGTCTCTATAATGCACTTAATTAGTATGTTTAAATTAGTAACTTTTATCAGTAACTAAGGATATGTGGGCTGGGAGGAATGTAGCAAAGAAAATATAAGCTAAACACAGAAGGAGGAACAAAGGAAATTGCAGTAATTACAGTCATCCAGCCTGGCGAGCCATTTAGTGTCTTTGGCAGATATCATTCACGTGATCTTGTGGGCAACCAGATGGAAAATGTGGCATTGATTTTTCTTTACTTCCACCTCCAGAGTTTGTGAATGAAATCCCCTAACAGTGTGAAAAAGACTGCTGCTGCCACTGTACCTGCAGCAAGCTCTGCTATGGGCAGTGGCACTGCCAGTGCAGCTGAGAAATTAAATTATCCAGGCACCTGACATGAATCTTTTTTCTCCTTACCACTCTTCTTCTTTCAGTTTTTGTTTCCTCATGCTCTGCTGCTCTTTCTCATTTTGTGTCTCCAATTATGAATCTATCTCTATTGAACATGCTATATACCAGTGAAGAAGTAACATCTTAAATTCAGAATTCAAATTAACTCCATACCAGTGCATATGGATCCTGAATCTGGCAGAAATTTAGATGAGATCTTGAAAGTTCCGTTACATAAAATTTGGAGGTGTAAAGTTTTTCAGTTTCACCAATTAATCTTGTAGATTCTTCCTATTTACAGTCTTGGCTGTGTGAAAATAGATTCAATGTTGAGTTTAGATGCCTACCTACTTCCACTTATCTATCATTAAGGATGTTTGTAAATGTGGTTGCTTAAAGCTTTTTCTCAAAACTTTGAATTTAAATTAAAAACATCAATATGTTTATACAGATAACCATTATGTTACAAAACATAGGTTTGGCTTTTAACCAGCGTTATAGGAAATTATCTGGTTAGTATTAAACGATTTTGAAGGCTAGATCTAAGTGGAGTTCAGCTAGATTTTTGAAGGAAATATGACCTACAATCCCATAGTTTGTCAAGTGGAGTCCCTCAAGGGTCAGTACCGGGACCAGTACTATTCAATATATTCATCAATGATCTAGATGAGGGAACAGTTCAGTCAGCAATGAAAACTAGCAACTGGTCAGTAGAACAACCAAGATTACTGCCACACAATGTCAGCGAGTGCCTGACATGCTTAAGTCCAAGGTGGAGAACTGTAATGGATGCAGAAGAGCAGTGGATGATCTTTGTGTGCTGTGGTTGAGAGGGAAACAAGCATCTGGGAGCACTGGGAAAAGGAGCAGAGTTAGTCTATAGGAAAAAAATGTGTCAGGAACCACAGGTAAGGCCACAGTCCTGCTGCTTAAAAAAAACCACCTTGCAGGCTTACAGAGAAAGTCATTAATACTATAGAAAAACAACAGGCAGGGAGTATGTGATGAAAGAAAAACTTTTGCTTAGCCTCCCTCTCCTAAGTCTTTACAGAATAATTATCCAGAGGTGAGAGATGGTCGACTCAGGCACACTTCTCTGCAAGAAACTTCATTATTCTGATGGATAGTGTTCTGCAGTTCTGTGATCTCTGACTACCTTACAGTCAAGTGCCTGTATGCAGTTTTTTGAGGGTGTCCCCATGTTTCCCAGCAGCCATACCTACACCAGATTTTCATATGCAAGGATGAAAATTAATAGAAAGGACAGGATATTTAAGGTTTTCTGTGAAATATTCAATATAGCAGTCCAAGGTGTTGAAATGTCAGCCTGGAACAAATAAAAGCTACCTGTGATAACTTTCATTGCTTACCATGAAGCTGTAGCCCAGTGGCCAAGACAGAGGCAGCTCTACCTAAGCAGAGTCAAGTCAGAAGAAGTAAAAATTGGACATGCAACTCAAACACTTTCAGTTTCCTATAAACTCATCTGTAAATAGCAAAACTCAAAAAATATGAGCTACGCAGCTATGGTTTTGAATATGATAAATCAAATTATGAAAGTGCTGGGGTTTTTTTTTGCATGGATTTGCAGCTATAGACTCTTCTGGTTTAACAAGTGAACATTTTCACATAGTGACAGTATTTTTCTTCATTTGATAAAAATATCCTGGTAACCATTCTGATTAAAAGTATAAAGAGCAGTCTGTCAAATTCTCTTCCCTTATCTCTTGGTTGTCAATCTTTTCCATATCTGCCAAAAAAAAATATACTACTACTCTACCATCTAATAAATATTTCACTGATTCATTTACAAAATATATGTATTACTTAATAATAATTTAAGCTCTCTGTAGTAACTGGACTGCTTACATATGGTTTTAGAAGTTTTAAAAGTAATTTAGGATTAAAAGCTGCTCCTCAGGATTAAAATTTCTATGTTGTTTGGGAGGAAGTTTATAAGTAATGCTACTGTGTTCTAAGTGATGGTGCCATCAAGTAAATACAGAGGGGATTAAAAAATGTCTAAAAAGTTCATGGAAAGGGGTAGAAAAAAATATAGTTTTATACTGTAAAATTTAGTACATGCTAAAA
>JAOEGS010023820.1:0-40967 GCA_025447755.1 Corythornis vintsioides | reverse complement strand
CCAACCCAACCCAACCCATTCTCTGATTCTGTGAAATGCTCCTTCCTGGGTGACTGGCACATCGATGCACTTCACCAAGCACCCCTGCCCACTGCCCTAACCCAGCTACAGCAAACCCAGGCATCCCAACCAGAAACCCCAGTACCACCAGCAGACTACATGGAGCCAGTGCTGGTTACTGGCTGACAAGCACAGACACCCGAAACACTGCAAAGATTGGTGATGTCTGAGGCCCTTTTGCTCTAGCCAGCAGGGTGGTTTTAGGTGTTCTGAGCATGGCTTCAGACACAAAATGAGCTCGAGCTGTTTTTTCCTATGCAGAGAAGTCAAGCAAGCTTTCCTCTGCAGTGATCCTGCTTTTACAATCTCCCTCCACTTCTTGGTCTGCCTGGCTTTGTCTCTGCAGCTCCTCCAGCTCCATCACCAACTCTGTACCTCTGCACAACCCAGTGAAGTTTAAACCCAGGCAAGCAACATCATGGCCACAGCTGGCTCTACAACATCTCCTCCAGGTGTCGTAGAGAATAAAGGATGGGCTTCCACACTGCTAACAGTGGCCAACCTGCTCTCCCAGCTTGCTCTGGAGCTTGCTCAAAGATCCACTTAAGGGCTGGCCTGCATCCAAGCAGTTGGCTTGTTAGATTACTTGACTCTCAGACCAGATGTGCTAAAATGCTTTCAGAGAGGAGCATTTTACCCCACAGCGGTCACGGTTCTTTGAGATGTGCAGGAACCTGCACACAATAAGTCTGCCAAATGTTATTATTCAATAATGTGTATTATCATAATGCCCACGATCCCAAATCATGCTCCAGAGTGCTACTGTTCTAAAAGTTACCAGCTCGAGTCTGTGGCATATTAAAGTATCGACATCTGAGGGGAAATAGTTTCCCTTTCTCCTGCAGATTAAAGGAGCAGAACACATGGCTGCATTGCTTCAAAGGCATTCCTGCAGGCACCGTGCGGCACGCTGGGGACGTTGCTGCGTGCATGGTCACTGGAGTACCTGCAAGGAAAGTCACTTAGTCTCCTGCAGTGCTTCTGAGACCTACAAAGGAGAAAAATCTCAGGCTGATGAAAAGAATAAATATCCCTGTCATGAAGAAAAGGTCTCCTTGTGGCCCAGAAGTGATTTATATGGTGCATTTGCTTCCAGCAGATGCAAGGCAGCCTAGCTTCACCTGTAAGAAGGGAAGGCAGAGGCCAAAGAGGGACTAACAGAGATGTTTTGCCCTGTGATCAGACATCACAGTTGCTGTGCTGGGGCTCAGCTGTTCCCTGGCTCAGGCCCGAGCTCTCAGGATGATCTCTCTAGAGCAGCCCCTCAGTGCCCAGTGCAGAACAGAAGGTATCACCATCTGCTTCAGTGCAGTGAGGTCCGCAGAGGTCCCTCGTTCCCTTGGGGACAGAAGGGCTTTGTCTGCTGCTGGGTGCTCTTTTTGAGCAGTACACGGTGCTCCCTACACAGCCTTGAGCTTGCAAAGGAACAGGAGGAAGAGGTAGTGCTGGTAAACACTGACAGCCCCACGGACAAGGAGAGGGGCACATCCACACAGTGAACCAACCCACACAAGGCAGTTTCATAAAAAAATCCTGGCAGTTGATTTCTCCCTGTCAGCCCCTGAGTGAACCCAAGCTAGCAGTTACAGCCCTGTAGGGATGAGTGAATCCAAGCTAGCAGTTACAGCCCTGTAGGGATGAGTGAACCCAAGCTAGCAGTTACAGACCTGCAGGACTCCTGGAAAGGTTTATTGCCATAGGGGTGCAGGGAAGAGGTCTGCATGGCAAACACAGCACAAGAGCACAGGGGTGTAAACACTGTTTGTCCTCTGCTTTCAGCTGTGCAAAGATGCCTCTGTGTAGGACAGTATCTCAATGCCACACACCAAGACGTCCCATTTCAGTCCTATCATCAGGTTGCTAATTTCCCTAAGACACTGGAGCATACATCCTAAAGTATCTAATATGTGTAATTGCTCCATATTAAAATATTACACCTTATTATCCCCATCACAACATAACCACTGTGTAAAATCACACATTCTTTTCTCATTACCTAACTGATTCCCCTGAGACAGCTACATCAATGCATCTGTTCTCTGCGGCACACAATTAAAGTGTGCAGAACAGAGTATAAGGTATTTAAATAAAAAAATAATAAAAAAAAGCCATCCTCTGTGGCTCTGACAGCCAGGCAGGTGGCAGAGGAGCTGTGCAGTGACATCCCTGTGCAGCTCTGCCCTCGGCTTTCCACACATCCACCCACCTTCAGCAGCTGGTCTGGAGTCACCTTCCCCCTGACTTTGGTGACTGATCTGATCAGAGCTTTCTGAACATGCCAGATGAGACAACTTCCATTAAAAACATTACATTGTGGTATCCACAGAAACATGAATGGCAGGCCAAAGGTCTGACAGACAACTGTCATTAACCCCTTAACCTCTGTATGACAGGAAGGGTCCCTGCTGAGCCTGGCTGAGCTGCAGAGCACCAGCTTTCAGGTTCCCACCTCGAATTCTTGGCTATGCTGCAGGTTGGGCACACACCCAATCCAGCCTGGCCTGTCTCTACACCTCTGGACAAGGATGCCCAAGCTCTGTGGCTCTCTGGCACCACTGCCTACAAATTTCCTAACAACCGAGATGCTTGTGCACATGGACTGGGAAGCTTAGGCCAGAGCAGGGTCAGAGCACCACCAGATTGCCCAGGCTCAGTCCCTCCTCAGCAGGACAGACTCTTTAAGCCTGAGGCACAGCCAAGCCAAATTGCCTGTGGTTTTCATGGAAGTCTGTCAATCTGTAGGGCAGCCTGAACTTCCAAACCACCCAGCAAGGACCTGCCTGAGGTTGCAGGCCTTGGGAACCGGGCAGGCCCTGCTAAGAACAGTGATGGTCACAGGAGGACCAAACTGTGGCTCCAGGAGGACACGTTCCTTCAGAAACACCACGTGAGTGCAGAGAGTGTCTGAAAACCTGACACTTCTGGTCAGCCAAGAGCCTCATGGTGTGGCCAGGTCTAGTCCTCACGTGCTGCTTCCCCCAGAGCCCAGGCTTCATGTGCCCTCCTGCGTGCTCCTCTCTGGCAATCCACAAGCACCACCTGCTCCCTGAACGTGCTCCTTGCTTCCCAGAACAGAGCATGAGCTTTCAGACTGGAGCTCACCCTCCCCAGAAACAAGGACTCAGAGCTCAGGTCCAAGGCCACCCCAAAGTGCCTCTGCATGAGAGGAGGACAGGGTGCAGCGACCAACCACTCAAGAGAAGCTGCTTTGCTAGGGAGAAATACAAAGAACAAAGCTTCTCCAGTGAGCTCCTCTGCTTCTGTGAACCTCAGGATCAGTGTTCTTCTCAAGCAGCTCTGCAGTCAATGCACCTGTGGTGCTGAGGCTGGAACGTTCCCATTAGCAAAGATGATCTGCTCCCCTAAGATGCAGCTGATTAACTACCATGGAAGTCAGAGACCAACAATCACATGTGAAAAAGTAGCTACGAGTCTAAGTATCTGACTATGCACAGCAAAGAAAAACACACTGAATGCTGCTGAACATGCTGGTAAGATACAGTAGTACTTTATCCTCTGGATGAAATGAAATATAACCAGAAATCAGAAACAGATTTGGAAAATAACCAGCATTGTTTTGCTTTGCTACAAGTCTGAAAAATCATTCCTATACACGCAACATATTAATGGTGCTTCTTATATCCAAAACGGTCACATCTCTACATAGACACTTCAATGAAAAAAAACACTACTTTAAATTTTAAAGAAATAATCTATTTTATTGTTAAATATAAAAAAAAAAAACCACCAAAAACAAAACTAAATATATCACTAAGGAATGGAAGAAAAAAATAAGCACATTTAAATAATTTCATTACATTCTAAGATGCCAAATCATCTGTGAGTGGTTTCTTTTTAGATGAAAAGAAATCAAAATATAGGACAGATGTTGGACAAACCACATTTGAGGTCTATCACACACTGGAATTTTTCAAATTATTTTGGCTCATCTATTAAATAAGGTGTATTTTGCTTGATTTTGAAAAGGGAAACATCAGGAAATATTTAAAGGCCAATTGCTGCCAATTAACTTTGATCAGCAAAAGTTGCATTTGAATCTTTCAGATTCTTTTGCCTGTCTGGAATAACACACTATTCTAAAACCCAGCAAAACAACAACTTGATGATTAATGTGTGTTGGCAGCCCCGCCACGAGCTGCTGAACAGTTGGATTTTAAATAAACAGCTGTCTTCGTTACGATGGGAAAGGAATCCGACTGTTTCCATGTTTTCATGTTACTAAAATATGATCAGAAATGGCTTTTTCCCCTTCTGAGATGAGGCTGTCGGGTGTTATGGTGACAGGCTCTTTCAGCAGCTCAGACCCAGCCCTCCAGTGCTGCCAGGCCAAGGCCTATGCGGGCTGGGGCAGCTCTGCAGCAAGAGGAGCACAGCACTGAGCGGATTGAGGCTGCCCTGGGAGGGTGGCAGGACCCCAGCACAGGCAGCCTGGGCAAGGCTGTGACCTCCCCTAGCCTGGACAACAGCAGGGGCTGCCCTGGGGCTAAGGCAGCTCCTGCCCTCAGAGGGCTGGGTGAAATCTTTGCCTGGCCACCACCCGCCGTGCCTGGAGGTTGGTGTTGAACCTGTGCAGGCTCCTGCATGCTCGTGGTTAGAGGCACCTCTGCTGTGCCCATGTCCAAAACTGTGCCACAAACACCTGAAAGGACAGAGCTCTACCATCCAAGCCACTGTAACCCTTAAAGGGCAAAGCAGCTGTTAGTGTAGAGAACATAGAAGCTAATCACTGAGTTACAGAGATGCCTTCTAAACATTTCCACTGCGAAAACACAACTAACTGGCAAGTCATCTAACCCCACATTAAAAGAGACAAGTATTAAATCACCTGTATGAGTCTGGGAAAGGCACACTCACCTCTAAATCGTTGAAGAACAGATGTGTGTCTGCCAGGTTGAAAATCATCTCCTCCATTCGCAGCCCAAGAGACACAGAAGTGGGGGGATCCTTAAAGAAGAAATTGAGTTCCCATCAATATGTGCCCAACATACAGACACCATAACACCCTCACTAGAGGAACAGCCTTCTGAGAAAGATGGTTTCATGTACTACATGTGACATCTGCTTCTTCTCTCTAACCCTGGGCTACAGCATTTACATGCAGCACTCAGAACTGTGACTGTCTCAGTACCGTGGTTCTGCAGCAGGACCTCTTAGGCCACCCTGCTACATCCCTGGCAGGAGCTCCAGCCTTACCTCAGACAGGTCAAATCCCTTTCACCTACAGCTTCTCCAGACTGTGCAGCCATTTACAGGCTTTGTGATCAGCCAGGAACATGATAATGCTACTGTCAGAATAAACCTTCACTCATTACAATTGAAGAACCCAGCCCTGGGAATACCTGGTGACTTTAAAGCAAATCACCAGTAATATTTTGTTTGCAAATGGCAATTATATTTAAAACCACTCCTCGATTCATAAAACCAGGCTTTAATTATGCTTTCAGTTGGCCCACCCATGCAGATTGAACAAATCTATTGTTTGTTATTAATACATAACACACTTCAACTTCTCTACAGAAATTACCATAACAACTTATTTCTAACTGGGCTAATAAACTCAAAAAGCATGTTCAGCACTGTGGTTACCAAATGAATTACAGATGTTTGTCTTGTTTTGATTTTTTTTTTGCGTTTTATATATTTTCAATCTGAAAAACGCGAAGAAAGGCTAATATTTACATTTGATAGTTTCTCATCTATAATGCCAAGTGTGTCCAAGCACATGTTCGAAAGAACATGTTATATTGTCTCCTGACACTCCCTATTAACACGCTAGTGTGTTAGGAATTACATCTGAGAAACAACTGCACAAGTGACAACCCATATTTTACTTAAAATAAGTTAATATTCTAAACCTGATGACAACTCAGTTAAAAACTAAGAGACTAAGTCCCTGGTTTCTTTTCCCACCTCTCAGTCAGATTAATAGGTGTTTCCCAGTGATCTCTGAACTCTCAGACATTTTTCTGTGGCTACTGGCTGAGAGGCAGAATGTCGGTAGCCAGGAGCTGCAGAGCGGTGCTCTAGGGCCCTGGTGCCTTCTGGAAACACCAGACCCCATGAAACTAAGCAGAAAAAGGGTTCTGGAAAGAAGCATTTAGAAACAAAGCTACATGGAAAAGACACAACCTCTGTTCTTGAACTCACACACATTATGAGTAAATAAGTTTTCTAGCATCAAAAAATAGCCCTTATAAACAGGAAAGAAAAATGGTATCATGGTATTTTGATGAACTTTGTCCTTAAAAATAAGCCTTCTGTTTAAACTGGCACCACCAAAAAAAAGAGTATTTGGCTTCTTAATTCAAATGGAAAGACTTTAAAATATGAACAGAAGACTCCTGTCTCCATTTTCATTGCTCTGTTTGTGCAGCAGCAGCTTGTGAGCAGGAGAGCAGGTGATGTTTGTCCTCCAGCTCGGGCTGAGCTGCTACCTGTGTGCCCAGTCACCACCCCAGCACCCCCCGGCTTCCCAGCCGGGCAGACAAGGCTGTGTGGTGCCCGGGCACCAGCAGATGGGAGTGCAGCTCCCCAGGGACACCCAGCTGCTCATCTGCCAGAGCTGCCACCCCTGTGCACAGGAGAAATCAGTGTGCAGTGGGTACCAAGCCCACAGCTTTAAACAAATATGTGGATATGTGTGTCACCTTGCAATGTACACATCACTTAAATTATACTTTTACCACTACCACACTCTGAGCCAGGACAAACAGCTTCACGTGAAGCTTTCTGTGACCCTCTTTACTCCGAGTGATTTCTGAATGGCAGATGATTTGGCAAACAAATGTCAGAACAGGGATTTCTCTGAAGTGATACTCAAATAATGCCATTGATTAGGCTAATTTAACTAGGAGGAAAACAAATAAGGAAATCATTGGCACCTCCTTAAAATGTCAGATTAAATTCCATAAAAGCTAAGAGAAGGAAAGAAGCAGGCAGCTTTTCAAGGAAACCTTAATTCCTTGATTAAACACAATCTTTTTCTATAGAAAGTTCCTCTCAGAACAAACTCTGTGTTAACCTGCAGCTCTGGACACACACATTGATCAGGAGCAGAGCCCTTATCTGTGTTAGGGTTGTAAACAATCCTGCAACTGCTCTGGGAGGAAGCTGGAAAGCTCAGGGCACTGCAGCAGGTTACAGCTGATGTCAGACACTAAAAAGACAAGGCTAAAAACGTTTTGTTTGGGGTTTTGGTTTGGTTTTTTAGAAAAAAAAAAAAATCCCCTACCAAACCCTCTTTTGCAATTTTAAGCTCCTAATTGCTAACTAATTACTGTGAGGTGTGACAATGAGGAGGAAAGCCAACAACCCTCCTTGGTGATGGGACTGGCAGGTTCAGAGTCTTTCCAGGTATGGTCAAAACCAGGTACAAGACTCCAAGGGAGGTACAGTTTAACTGAAGAAAATAAATACCAATGTCAAACTGCTTAATCAGGCCTCTTGTTTTGAATACTGGTACTGGAGCCAAAACATTGTCTGTATGTCATTTCTAAATTCTACCCTCTTGATTTCTTTGTTTGGTGGAGAAACAAGAAGCTGAAAAACAGGAAAGTTCACTTTGAGTACAAGGATTATTTTCCACTTAAGCCTACAGGTCACAAATGAAGGGTTAAGTGAAACCAGGCTTTGTTTTTCTCAATCTTTAAAATATATTAAGCCACATTAAAATAGCTTATAATTTAAAGGAAAATTCCTTTAAAGCCTCTGAATATAAATGCTTTTATGGAGCATGGAAATGTATGTAAAGACCACAGAGCCAACACAGGGACTATTTCCACCTGCCCCAAGATACTCAAGAGGGCCTCTGACTTCTTCCAAATTCCAAAATTTAATCAGCTGACATCTGGCTCAACACTTAAGTTTTGAGGTGTTAGAAGCCCTAATGTCAATTAAAGTATCTGGTAACTTTGTGTCTGATCAACAGATCTCTCTCCTCCTCTTCTGGATGACAAACCATAATTCCTACACAGTTTCATACACTTCCAAAATTCAAATAATACTTAAGTAAAAATGTGGTTGTTCACACCATGATGGTGTAGGCTGGAAAACAAAGGTATTGTTTTCTTCCAACAAGTGGAAGGACAGAAGCAGAGAAGAGCAAAGCAGAGCAGGTGAGAAAACCAGATGAACAGAGGCACGAGCAGTTACAGGAACGAGGCAGAGAACAAGGGCAGGAAAATCAATCCCTTCATCAGCAGAGCTGCTCATCGTTCAGTTACCATGAAATTCACTTGAGCATTATGAAAAGAGTTGAATGCCAAGTTGCCAAATCCCCTACTACTTAATTAGGATATTTTTGTTTGTTTGAAGATCTAGCTTTTGTATTTTAATGATTATGTAAGCAGCTTAGATTTAATTTTGTAAAAGGGCATTTCTAGCCCTCCCCACAAAACAGAAACTTCTGAGAACGTGAGTAGATCACTCAGGAAGCAGAATACAAATGAAAAGAACAAAAACTTTTTTTTTCCCACATTGACTTATGATCTGCTTTTCCGTATTTTCAAGGCCAGAAATCATTACAAATCACTCTAAAGAAAAATGTGCACCTCCCATTGCTGCAAATACACCCGGCAATCCTCACATGACAGATGCATGTCTTAGCATGTTTGCTTTGAAACATTCGACACCAGTTTCCTCTGAAAATGGAAATTGCCATGAGAAATTGTGATAGGAATGAAACTTTGAGAAAGCAGCACTTGAACAGTCAAGAAGAGCTGTAGAACAGTGCTGTTCTGGGTTTTCACACTGCAAAAAGCCAGGGGGAGGAACTCAGAACCTGACCCAGGCACAGACTGAACCTGTGGTAGCTTTGCTGTCACTCGAGTTTGGGTCAAGCCTTCTAGTGATAAACACAAGCTTTAGACAGAGTGATTACTCGAGGCCAAAAAACTCTCTGGCTGTTCTTTGCATGTAGGAACCTGTACTTTAAGGTTACCAAAGTATCACATCCTAGTTACACCTTACTGGAAGTGAGCATGAAATAGCTTCACAGATTTGCACACAAGCTGAGACATTGGCTTTCATATGAAACCCTGGGAAAAGGGTGTTCCACCCACGGGCTCTTCATATTCACCTGAGACCACATTTTTCTCACCAAGGAAGCCCCAGCCTGTAGCTGTATTCATCAGTTCACTTTGGATTGACAGACTGTGCAGAGTAGAAAGAACTGGCTCACAAGCAGACTGTCTCAACACCAGGCAGTGTGCAGATCTGTTAGAAGTTCAGGTACACAGGTTCTGGAGTAACCTGTGCCCACACAAGTTCTTCCTCTTGCCTTTTCAATGCAGAGCACAGTCCACTGCTGGTCTCCCAGAACCACTCTGATGGGAGGTGAACCCCTCTATCTGATGACACCAACAGGCTTCAGGCAACCAGTGCCCACAGAGCAAACCACGAGTGCTCAAGGCATGACCCCAGAGCTATCTGATTGTTTGCTGAACAGAAGAGATGAGTAACTGCAAAGAACAGACACGTGAAACTACTTTACTCCTTGATTCTGTGTGTTGTGAAACACCAGCACTGCTCTGCCTCCAGAAAACCATCCAATGCTCTGGGTTTTCCTGCCCATCAGCCATAACCCAGCAAACACCACTGAAAACATCCAGCAGTTTCTGAGCACTTACCCGTCCGTATCTGTTGGCGTAGGACCCTGTAAGCAAGGAATGGAAAATGATGATTGTCTCATCCAAATCCCAAATGAACACTCTCTGCAAAAAGAGAATCAAATCAACGTGTTCCTCTGTGAAGCTGATACTCAAAATGGAAAGTTCAAACTTGAATCAGTGAGGACACAAATGAGAAAATTGCACTGAGATGACTGTATATAAAAACCATAGTTTTCTTGCCATTTATTTTCAGAACTAACAAGTTTTTTTTTCCAGAAGAGGGAAATACAGTCTGTTGGCCTTTTACAAAAATGGCTATTATATCAAATTATTCTGTTAGAATAGAATCACAGCTATTGTCAAATACACACAGAAAATGAGATTGTATAATGCATTATTTTAAAGCCAGACGTGAGATAGAAGCTGAAAGAAACAGAAGCCTCTGAAAATTAAGTCTTTGGGGTCTGAATTCTGTATTTCTGCAAGTCTTACAAAAGCAAATTAATATAACTGCTCTTGAACAGCACCTCTAAAAAAAGAAAAGGAAGTAAATCCCCTAAATCTATGTTCTTTTCTAATGGATTTCAGGCACCAGAAGAATTAAAATTATTAACTTAGATGCTGCATGTGTGAGAATTTATGTCATCAGTGCATAATTCTTCTGCTTACAGCCAGTGGAAAAATAGGTTTGAAATTTGTCCTCTGACCACAAACAAAATGGCATTTTAATGAATAATGAAGTGTTCAAATGCAAGTATAAATCCTGGTGAGACAGCGTGTTCCCATGATGACAAACAGGCGAAGTGGTGCAGCGTGGGCACTGAGAGCTGAGGGTGTCACTGGAGATGTGTTCTCAGCACTGGACCACTGGGAGGAACTGGAAACAGCAGGAGAGAACAACGCACATCTGTGCCTGGTGTCAAACCTTGCTGTGGCCTGGGAAAAGTTCACTTTTTTTCTTTGTTTTGTAAATTATTTTAATTCAATCAAAAGAAGAACAAACCTCCCTAGTGTTTTTCAGAGCAAGCGGGTGCTCTCTGTAAAGCCTCTTTAGAGGACAAAGTCCCCATGCCACAAAAGCACTGCTGGGAGAATGGGAGAGAACTCCAACGCCACCTTATTTCCAGCCTGTAAATAATACTCCTCTGTGCTCATAACAATGAGCGCGGAGCCCTTGGCAGGTCAGTGACAGCCAACACAACGTACCTCAAGGTCAGAGTCGGGCGGTGGAGAGGGGTTGTTATTCCTTCTGCCACGGCCACGAGACTTCCCGTCGGAGCCGCGCCGCAGCCGCTCGGGATCCGCGTCCTTGATGGGCGTCGAGGGGCTGTGGATGGTGCTGTATTCTGCTGCAGTAGAGAAAGGACATGGCTGCCTTCAGTGCAACCTTCAGAGTGGTCAGCTCGCTTCTCACTGGTGACGCTGCAACCAGGATTCTCACTGAAGCACCCTGACTACAACGATTCTGCAGTGGTCAGTGGCAATACTGGCACAGAAATCATTCAGAAACAGAGTTTGTGTTATAGCTAAAAACAGAGAGTTAAATCCTATCAGTAAAAAAAAAAGGAGTAAAAACCCCAAAATCTTCGATCCTTCAAATTACAGAGATAATATCACTTCACAGACAAGATTAAACTGCTGCAGGTCCTCCAGGCTCCCTCCCTGGACAGCTCTACACCATGGAATTTCATTTTAGCCTCTCTTGAGCATCACAAACACAGGGAAGTGCAGGAGGAAACTCAGCCCTCCACAAAAGCAAGAGATGACAAGGTGGTGAGAACCAGCTCTCAATTTTCTTACACTATACAGCAATAGAAAAATGACAGATCTGGGGAAAATCAGCTATCCCAGAAGTCCCCAGATCAAGTCTATCTCACTCCTGCTGTTGACAAAGGCATTGCAAATTTCATTAGACCTTTTCCCTACTGCATGGAGAGGGCATGCAAAAAAGAGTAAATGTGGATTAGCAAAGTAATCATATCTCATGTCACAATGTAAATCAGATGGATGAGATGGCCTAGGATAGCCAGTGTAGTCAAATATATCTGCAAGTGGGTATGTACAAATATTTTCCATTTCTATTGTACCCAGGTGAATGTTTTCCCCTCAAATCTTATTTTTGAATAAAGACCTTAAATCCTCAGGCTAGCTTCATTTCAACTCCTGTACAACAAAACAAATATGTAAGGTACAGGTCGTTAAAATATGTCAGCCTTGCAACTCACACACTTGCCACTATGTTAGTCCACTCTGCTAAAAATATTGGCAAGCCCACCTATTTATTCCAAGGCTTGTGTGACGTTTTCATTTAGGACTGTATATTCAAAATAATGACAAGATATCATATTGCCTCTTCCTTCACTTGTCCTCACCCCATCAGAATTCCCTTCTGTGCTGATCCCTCTTTCCTTGGATCCAACCCTTACTTTGTCTTCCCAGCACACTGTGCATGAGCTCGACTGGGGCTCAGCAAGAAGCCAGTAAAAAGGTTTGCACAGTCCAGAGGGAAATCCACTTGCTGACTGGTCCCTGTTGCATTCTGCCAGGGTCGAAGGTCTGTGAGGCAAAAAAAGGTTCTCAGCTACTTTTAACCTAGGAACCCAGCACTGGCATGTACACCACCTGGAACTGCTCTCGTGCCAGTGAAGAGGCTTTGGCATCAGTGGTTAAACTGAGCTCCAAATAGGGCTGTTTATCTCACCAGGTACAGGAGCCTAAACGGGCACAATTACAAATGGATAAAGAGAAGTGGAGAAACCTGCCATGCCCACATGTTGGTGCAGGGACACAGAGAGGTGGTTCCCTCAGCACCTGGAGGAGAGCAGCACCCAGCAGGCACGTCCCTTCACATGCCCACAGCCCTGGCACAGCAGCCAGCTGCTGCCCACGAGGCAGCCCCGTCGCCACCGTCACTGCTGTTATTTGCAAAGCTGCTGGAATCAGTGACAGAACTGCCTCGGGGACAGAGACAGCAGATCCAGCAATGCCAGAGGTGCCCCTGGCCACGGAGGGGCCTTCACCGAGTCAGCAGAGGATGAAGCCCAAGCTAGAGGAGGGCCTGGGGACAGGGCCCACCCGTGAGAAGCCCACCAAAACAGTTCAAATTTTGGAAAACAGTTCTGTAACAGAACTGCGGAAGACTTGAGGCAGAAAAGAAAGACTTTGTGAAAAGGAACTGAAAGAAAGGTGCTGTCCAGGCTGACAGAGCACAGAAAACTTTAAACTGGAAGATGGACTTTATGCTGCTAAGTTTGATCGTGGGAAAACATACCTCCTCTCCCTGGATGTGCCTACTGGTGCTTTTTGGAAGTATCAACTACTTCAAAAAGTTTTTGCAAAACATCAAGATCCAGACAACACAACAACTCAGTTCTAGTATCTTGATCACATTTCTTTTTTCTCTTCCAACTTAAACAATTCCCCAAGAAAACAAAACTAAACATATAAAACTGAAGTGAGAGCAGAGCAATTACACAGACTCCACTATACATCCATATATCCTAACAGCCACAAACTTCCCTGTGCAGTCATGTATTAGAAAGTTTCCTTTCTGAAGAACACTACACAGACCTTGTGCCTGCAAATACACGGGCTCCATGTTCTTCCCTGCACCCAGCAAACACATCAGGAGACAACTCTTCATACATTTGCACACCCAGGCAGCAAAGAGAGAGCTCTAGCAGATTAAAGCTCACATTGCACGTCTAAGACCAGTCCCATCAAGTACTTCAAACTAAAAACCAGCTTCCCACAACAAAACCAGAACGGAGCCTCCTGGTAACACCGTCAAATCCCAGCTGCTGCTTGCCACACTGCTGAGAAACATCTGCAGCCTTGGTGCTTCTCTCTGCCAGACCCCATACTCCTGTCACCTACTGACTACTGACATGCCTGAACTGTTAAAAAAACATTGATTTTCTTGTTTTGGTTGGTTGATTTGTTTTGTGTGTTTTTTGTTTGTTTTTAATGCAAAAGTTTGTTTGTTTTAATAACGGGAAAAGTATTTTTCACCCCTCATTTCCACAACCAGCTGGAGAATTGTGGCCTAAATGTTCAAACAAGTATCTCAGCCAGTGAAGGACTGCCAAATTCCAGTAGAAAAGGTAAAGTGACTGGGAAAAAGGACAAGCCACTGAAAATCTTTTCTTAAAATGGAAACACGTGCAATTTCAACTCCCCATTACAAGCATTACTAAGTCCTCTCAAAGTGAAAAAGGCAAAAGCTTTCTTCAAGTGGACTTCTTGGTCTGAAGGCTTCTTAATTTCAGCCAGGAAAAAGCAAAGGATCTGATCTTAATGAAGACAGATCTTAACAGTATCAGCTTCTGGCTTAGTGTAAAGACTTTACCATACCCTGCAATTTTTAGCACAAGCATTTTATAAATACAAACAACTTGTATTCACAAAAGCTTAAAATTTTTACTGATCAAAGCTTTCCTTTGGTCTATTTTCTTCTAGAATCTGTGTAGGGTGTGCCACAGGCTCAGGATTAAGCAGCAGTAAAAACCCAAATCAACAGCTACACACACACACACACACAAAATAAATAAATAAACCTCAATCCAGTTCAGCCCCTTTCAGCCGACAGAAACGTGCCCCCCAGGGTAATTACCTGTGGCAGGGTCTGCCAGCCCTTGGCTGGTGCCAGACGGCGGCTCCTGCAGCTGGTACGTGGCGTTGGTGGAGGGCGGCGTGGGGCTGGTGCTGCTGTTTGCCATGTAGTGGGAAGGGTATGGGGAGCTATTGTAATACTGAGCATACTGACCCTGGCCAAAAGCAGGGTAGGAGGGATATTCCTACAAGGCAAAAAGAACCAACAAAAAAACTGAAAAGTCCATCAAAGTTTTGCTGCTTTTTAGTATGAAATCCAGAATGTAACTGCAAACACATGTCCGAGTTTCAGCACATTTGCTCCCTGGACTGGGTGCTGTGGAGCCTGAAGCTGAAAGACAGGGACATGAAATCTAAATGACACATAATTCAGCGTGTCTCATGCAAACAGTTTATCAGACACACTGCTGAAGATGTGTGAACACGATCAGCCCCAGACCATTAGCTCTGCTATTGGAAGAGGACAAATTTAAGAAAAGCTTTTATAAACATTAGTTTAACTTGGAAAGGATATTAATTTCTTTCAAAAAGCTATTTAAGGACTATATATTTTCAGTGGATGAGAATTTTCTTTGCCAAAGTTTCCTCAGCTTATATTTACAAATTTACCTGCTGTGAGCTATTAAATCCAGTAGAATTTGTGAGTGAATTATTTCCTGCATATATTCCTGATGATGTTGTAAAACTGCTGCCTGAAATGAAATGAAAAATTATGTGAATTACTAAAACACAGCATCAGAAAATAACTTCCATCATGCAATTATATCACAAGGATAGGGTATATTTGTAATATTTCCCATATGGTGACCAATTTGGTTGTCATCAGCTCTATAACATGTTAATATATGCAAAGTGATAATTCACCCTTCCTATACCCTGCGTTTCCTTGAAATAAAAGGAAACCCTGGAGATGCAGAGAGCTGGGAGCCACCTCAGGGCTATCCCACCCTCCGACTCACACTGGGCATGTGGGAGCAATGCACCTTTTCTTGACAATAACTGTGCTTTGTCCCAAAGATGCGTCCCCTGGCTCAGTCTGCTCTCTCCACCACCTCTGGGAACTGGGTCCTGTCCCCTCCCAGAGCCTCAGCCCCTCAGGGGAGCAGCACAGGCCACAGCTCTCGAGAGTTCAGCCTGGCTGCAAAGCCATCGGGATTCACTGGTCGGCTGCAGGCACCCTGGGCCACAAACCTCCTTTTTTGATGGAGTCTACTGGGCACGACACAAAGGAAAAAGAACCTCTCTGAGAAAGGAGACCCTTCTAGGATTGAATTTAGCCCAGAGACTGAATTACAGCCTTCACCTTGCTCCTCCCCCTTCACAAGCCACCAGAGATAGACAGATGGGGCCCTTGTTTAGTACCTAACTTGAAGAGCTGTTCCACTGAAAGGGCAGCAACTCCCTGTCAGCCATTCTGCCCTCACGCTGTAACACAGGGGTGACACTGCCACCAGCTGAGACATATGGATGCAGAGAGAGAAGCTACATAAGGCACCAGCAAATCTGCAATGAGACAACCTATTGAGCTCATCGGGCAGGAGAGCAGCTTGTGTCAAAGCTCAGGGCTGCTTACAGCCTCTCCTCCCACCCACGCCTGCCTGTGGGCAAAGGGGCACCCAGACCTTGGGAGCACCTCAACAAGAGAGCAAAGGAGGCCAGGAGGGATGGAAAAGCAGGGAGCCAGGCACAGAGCTGCCCTGGTGCTCCCAGCAGCCACACACAGGTGGGTGCTCTGCACAGCCCCTGCAGGGCGTCTGGGAGCCACTTTCTAAACAACAAAACCCAACAGGTATCCCAGGTATAGGAAGCCAGAGGAAAAATATTTAAGTGCTTTGATTGCAAAGGTTGCTAGAAACACAGAGGAGTTAAGCCTCTAAGTAGAAGTGAAGTAGGTCCAGCAGCAGCAAGAGATGAAGTTTAAACTTAAGGTGTGATAATGACTGTAAACACTTCTCTGCTATTTGCTATCAGTGCAAAGGCTTCGAAGTTGTTGATAGATGCTACTAATCCTGTGAACTAAAGTCAGATTACTTCAGCAGAAGAGTTGACATCCAAGTTTAGTAGATAGTACAGATAAACAGTACTAATGAGAAAAACATTTTGCTTTAAATTTAATTTAAAATTGGAAAACAGATGTTATTTTTTATTATAACAAACCCCAGAGCCAAAATACAGCTGAAAAATATTTTAAATCGCAAAACTTTGAAATGCTATTTTATTTCTAAGAGTGCTGTGGCTGGAAGGATGCAAGTCACTATGTTTCTTTTTATTTCTGTAGTTATTTCTGAGTGATGCAGTAATGCATTAGAACACAAGTTTTATAGATGCACAGTTTGGACCACTCTGAAAAGATGTAAAAGGTCTCTCATGAGAAGAAAAAAATTAAAAACACAACTTTTTATGAACACGTTATCTTTCCACTGAAAGTTTGGCAAATAATTTGCAAGAGCAAATGAGCAAAGTAATTAGCTGGCAGGCAGTATCCCCCCCCTCTCAGACAAAGACACACAGAGCACCAGGCAAACCCTCTTTCATCTCCTGGTCAGCCCTGGCTCCGACGGAGGAGGGGTTGGGGGCTCCCAGACCGTGACAAACGCGAAGCAGGTTTCTCAGGATTGGCTCCGTGGGCCACCCAGAACTACTGGCCTACAGTTATTTTAAAAATCCTCCTCTGTTGCCATTTGCTTTCTAAATAAGTGGCCGCAGCAGAGCACGGAGCTGCTGCTTCTGCCTTGGCCGGACAAACACAAGGAAAGCCCTTGTGAAACGTGCAAGCTTTCCTGCCCCAGCCGGGCACTAGGCAGCCTTAAAGCGGGATGAGAGCTGTAAACTGGAGGTCAAAGGTCTGTTTTGCAGAGCAGGGAGCCACATCCAACCTGGGAACCGTGGGCAGCGGAAGGCGGGCAGGCTCCATGGGGAGCAGGGCGGGGGCCGGTGCCCGGGACGACACAGGGCCTTCCCCCACAGGCCCGTTCGCTCCCAGCTCAGCCTCCTTGCCACAGGCTGTGTCCATCACCGGGCCACACCGTATGGCACGGGCTTAGCACAGCTCTCCTGGGAGGCCTGAAATGGCCAGATGGGCTATTTGAATTCAAGGTTTCTTCCGTTAGCTTCCAGTGTTTAAAATCCTTGGCAAGCTCCCCCGTGTTGTCCTAGTAACTGCTCAGCCATCAGCATAATATTTTTATACTGTATAATAATAACCAAATACCTTAACATTTTCTTTTTTATGGATGAATTCCCAAGCCAATTGATTCGTATATTCTCAAACATCACAGTCCTGGTAACTAAAACAATGCTGGTGCTCATCACAGCTCCAGCCCCTTCCAGCAGTAGGATACCAGGGGCACTCGGGAAGAGAGCTGCAAATGGAGCTCTTTCCTGGGCTTTCCCCCAGCCCTTCTCCAGTTCTCCTCACCGAGCAATCCTTAACCCTGCCAGTATAGGAACAACAGCCCGGTCCCACAGCCATTAGGCATCCAAGTGCTCTTGCAACATCTGTGAAGCAACTTACATGAAAAACAGCTCAAGAAGTACACTCATTAAGATAAGGGTTGGAAGGAGTGGGGATATGGGGTAGCAGGACCACCTGGGCCCTCTTCCCGCCCTCTCCCCTCCACACCTTCTGGTAGAGGGATGATAAATTTGTAACAAACAAAAATCCAATTAGGAGAATAGCCTTAGCACGGAGTCACAGGCAGCGACTTTCCTCATCATCTCCAAAAGCTGGCAGCCTCTCCTCCACTACTGTTGGGTGACTAATCACCCTGCAGCTTCAGCAGGGTCAGGAAGAGCTCTGGGTTTAATTGGCTGCACACGCAGCCCCTTTATGCTGCAGGGAGATGTTGGCCCGGGGGAGAGGAGCCAGAACAACTCCAAAGCTCTGGAGCCGAGGTAACCCTGGCCAGGGCTGAAGCAGAGCAGCTGCAAGGCTCCAAGGAAACCCCCTTTCCTGCAGGCAGGCGTGTGTCAGGCAGGGCCCCCAGCACTATGCCATGGGATGCTCGGGTGACATCCGTGGTGGTGGGATCCCTTGTATCCCTTCAGCAGCTGCACACAGGAGGAGGAGAATGGCCACTGGAAGCTATGGCAAAGCTGAGGCTGCAGACTGCCCATGCACTGCCACAGGGGAACAGGAGAATAATCCCATTTCCTTCTCTGGAGGAACAACTAAGCAGCAGCAGCACCACCCCTGTCTTCTGTCAAGAGAATCTGTTTTGTCCTTAAATAACAGCTGAAACTATGATTAGGTTTTCCTTCCAAAATTAAATGAGGAAAGGGAAACAAATGGTCCTGTTTACTGCTAACATCTGTTCAATCAAAAGGAATAATAAAGTCAATTTGAAGTTCTTTCCAATTCAAAAGTTGCCTAATGAAAGCATAAAACAAGACATATTATCATACATAGATATATATCGTCAACATTTGTCTGCAAGAAAGACCTGTTCAGCAATGCCATTGCTTTCTGCTTAGCTTCTAAAAACTTCACCAGTGTTTTATTTTGACATGTTCTCCTTATCTCTGTTCTTACAGTCTGCAAGGGATACCTGTCCCCCCAACCACATGCCAAACAATGCACAAGCACAACAGGAACTGCACATGCACCACAGGTACCCCCACACTCCCCCACCTCAACCTGGGGCTCTCCCAAAGCTGCCTTCTAAGGACAAGCAGCTCCCATCCCATGCACAGCATAGCTGGGGCAGAGCCCAGGCTCAGACCTGGGTGAAAATCAGCCCCTCTGACCCTCCTCCCTGTGTCCCTTTAACACACTGCACGATAGTTTTAGATCCTCTACTTGCAATGTGTGCAGGTGGCATTCTTTCCAAGATCTTACTGTTCCATCCCTTGACAACCACCACCCTTTCATGACCTTGGCAATTCAGATTTTACAGGCATTTGCACACTGCAGGAAAGAAAGCAATGTCCTTTATGACAGACCTCTGCAGAGGTGCTGACCGAGGCCCAGCTTTACTCTCCTAATGCCAGAATTCACTACTTACTCTTAAAATTTTCCAACAAGCACTCCCAGCTATCCCGTGCTGCTCCCCCTCTCCTCCCTCCATCAAATGAGTTTCCCATAGACATCTGCAAAACTACTTCGTTGTCCTCCCCCAAATCCCTTTTATTGATATCCCTCTGCTCTGTGTCTTGGAAAGTCATGCACCTTTAGAGCTGTTAGATAACCAATATGGGGTGACAACTGTTTATTATGCCCGAGCAGCATCAGCTTTATTGTTACACAAGGCACTCGTAGCCCATGGGTTTTAATTTAGTCTCCAACTTGTATGGGGACTGTATTTTCATCTGACTGTGTAAGTCAGCACAACAGGGTCCCAATACGTGACTGTGGCATGAAGGTACCACTGCAAACACATGACAAGCAACAGGAATGATTTCCCAATAACTATTTCCTAGTGCCCATGAATTATCAGTCCCTGAAAAGCTGGAACATGAGTGCAGGAGTTCCTCACAGCTGCTGCTGCTGAGTATTTTGGACTCACTCCTACAGAGAAAGTTGGTTTTTTGGGGGCAGGGTATGTTCATTTGATTTTTTCACTGTGGCTACCAGCAGAAAGCAAACCCAATAACCTGTTTATGGCTATATTTAATCCAGTGAGTAGAAGATCACCACTATCCAGCATGAGGATTAAAGTTTGCATGCAACTCTTCATACTATCTTCCTCTGACTTGTCAGAGCACACTACAAGCAAGCAATACTTCAGCATCAGGGGGTTGCTTCTGCCCGACAGAGGTAGTCAACACACAGTTCAGAGGATTTAAAAAGAATCCAAACCCCACTTCTCTGTGCCTGAGCAAAAGACTGGATGAATATATCCTTCTGACAGTGACCACTTGTTTCAACAATTCCAAAATCTGCAGACACGACTGCAACTGTCAAATTCAGAGGTGAAAAGTCCTGCAGAGGACATTGAAATTGAGTTATTTGTAGTAAAAAAAATATATTTTTACATAGCAGTTATGTGGTGAAAATCCAGAATCAGGCACACTCAGGGATTTCCTGATCAGCAGGGAAAGAGAAGTGGGGAGAACAAGGTGGAAAGATTAAGTAAACTAAACAGGCAAGTAAGGCTACACAGTATAATTGATAATAATAGCCCACACATACACAGAGCTTTTAAATAGACTTCAAAGAAACAGCCTTCAATCGTTGCTTAGCTACCTCCACAGCTGCAGGAGGTATTTTTATCTCCTCCTCCCTCCCCAAACACACTCAGGTGTCAAAGTATATTTGGCACTTCCTAAATTCATAACCCTGACACGTTTCCCAGGACTTGCTTTGTCACATTCACTTCATCTTGAATAACTGCTATTTGGAGATGTTACTACAAGGATCCACTATTTAGCAATTAATGAAGTAACTGAGGGACCTTCCGAGCTGCTGGGAGCCGCCCCGGCGCTGCTGCCACCGAAGGGAACTCTCCTTTCAGCTCCAAGAACAACAGAGGCAAGTGCTCAAGCACCCAAGGACCGTGAAGAAAGACGTGCAAACAAAGATCCCATGTCAGTAACTATATCGAATGAGTGGTAGTATCTGTTTATACAGACCTTGCATCTGGTAGCTATAGGGAGCCTGTCCAGGTTGAGGAGTGCTAAAGCTGGCTCCATAGCTCAGAAATCCTGTCTGTCCAGGTGACTGTGACTGTGCCAATCCACCTTCTGTCTTGATGCCTGCCCACAATGCACCTAAATCAGTTAGTGACAGCAAATCTATTTGTTCATATTCACACAGGGATGGAAAAGAAAATCAGTAACAGCATTTTTAACTTGTACCTACTAGTGCATGCACGAGGGACAACACAGAGCACACACAAGGGACCAGGGCAGGCTAAAGCCACGCTCCAAGCTGAAGTTCACCAGGGAGAGGTTAAACCCAAAACTGTGTTTCCAATAACTGCAAAAGCAATTTATACATGGACAGGAAGCTGCATTATTCCTCTTTTCCTTGCCTGCCAGCAGCTGACTTCTCATAGATCATGAAATTTCACTGAGGTAATTAGCAGCCTTGTATGATTTTAATGAAGCATAACACAGCCAGGCTCTCCTGCCATCCACCCAGCAATGGATAACTCAGATTTACATCTATACTGTTCCTACTTGAAAATCACATGGTTCTGAGTGCAGTGGCTTTGTAAGGAATGAGAAGCAAGTAAAGAGAACTAACAGCAATAACTGTAATAATGATTTTCAAAGCTAATTAAACACCATAGGAGGCAGTCTTTTAACAAATAAACACCTAATAAGAGAGGAGCTATTCCTGAAGCAGTCTCCCAAACTGGGAAAACATAGCAGAGTCATTAATCTGCCCTGATAGGGAAATCCATTACACATCACATTACCTTATTTTTTCCCCTTTTAGTAATAAAAGAAACCAAATGCAATTAAATAAATGGCTTGCCTCCCGACTTCAATGATTCTTCCCCCAATTCGTAAGGCAACAAGCAAGTAAATATCAGCAAGTGAAACACTGAGGAAATGCACACAATTCAGCCTCCGTCTCTTAGTTTTAATTATACTGTTGTCCCAACATGAACTACCATTTAAAAATAGTTGGAAAAGTAATACAATGCTCTCAGGTTCCACTGTGGCTTTCAGTGATACTTCACTGTTCAGAAACCACTGTTATTTGAACTCAATTAACTAAGTGAAAATTAGTAACATTCCTCTGAAAATGACTGCTAATCCGAGTCTATACCTAGCTCAAGATTTAATTTTATTTATTTTATTAATATTCCACAGCACTTGAAGGCAAGAGAGGGCTGAGAAGTTACTGTGCTTGCAGAATTTCAGTATCTGCCTAAATACCAATGGCAGCACATTTTCTTCTGCCATTTAAATAAGTATTTTTCAACTGCTGTCATTACCCTGAATTCCTCTGTCAGGCTCACTAACTGCCAGACTCACCCTGTTTGCTTGTTCTTCCCTGACACTTGCTGCTTCTGTTTCGTGTCACAGTTAAACAGTCCCAACGAGCAACTGACACCTTGTTTCCAAGGGGAGACCTGCTATGGATGGTTTGGTATCAGCAATCCCTATTTGCTGTCTGCCTAAGGGCTTCTGAAATGCTGATTAAATATTACTTAGAGAAAGCTTAACTAAATCAAGCCTTACATTTCTAGTCCAGCTTTAATGGCCGGATTCAACTCTCTACTCCAAGTGGAAGGAGACACAGAGGCAGCAGCAGAGGGATGGCACTTGAATGATGACAACTTGGCACTGACGTGCCCCTTTGCAAAGCTCCTTGCTATGGAGAGCCTTTCATCTCCTGGGACTTGCTCTTCCCACCTGCTCTCATCAGAACACTTTCACTTATGAATCCCTGATGCTCCCTCCTCTTCTCCCAGGTCCAACATACACAAGGGAGCAGGAGGGGACAGCAGGAAAACTGACAGGAACTGGCAGGGTCTGGAGAGGGAAGAGGCTGGTAAACAGACTTTGCTAGATGCTGGTAGCAGAGCAGGCAGGAGGAGGGAGCTTCAGGAAATTCTCCAGCCTCCTCATGGGCTTTGCAGATGACCCAGAGCCAGGAGCCCCTGGGAGGCAGCTGTTGGTGGCATTCCCCTCCACCCCCCTCCTGGGCTTGGCCACAGCACACTGGAGCTGGGCGACTGGAGATGGAGAGGCCGGAGATGCAAGCGAGGCAGCACCCTCCCAAACCCTGCCCTGGAGAGAAAACGTGAGGGAGGCTGATATTCACAAATACTTTATCTCCCAGTAAGCGCTGGAGTAAAGAAACGATGAGAAAAAGCCCCTCATCACCACTCAGAGATTTTCCTTTCACACACGTGGTGTCCCCACACTCTACATGTGGTAGATGCTCTCTGCCTAGGTGAGTGAAGGATAGGCAGCTGGCACATGGGCTCCAAACTGCAGAGCAGAGAGGAGAAATTTGGTGTTGCCTGTTGCAAAAGAGCCTCCCAGGGATCCCCATGGGATTTATTTCAGGAGCACAGATTATATGATGTGCCTTAACTATGCAAAAATATATATAGTGATACATCGTGTTAGGGCCCAAAACTTTTAAATGGTTATTTACTTGTAAATATTTCTCCTATAAAGCAGATTAGCAAGGAGCACCTCAGGCCCTGGTAAGTGTCAAAAAAAGAACAAAATGCATTGAAATCTACTTGGCTTGGGAGCTGGGTTTTCAGTGGTCAAAAGCAGCTCTTCAGTGTAAAATGTTAGGCAAAATTAACCAAAGTCCTACATACCAGGGATAGATTAGGCAAAAAAGCCCACCCCAAAACAAAAGAGCAGGGACCCACATTAACCCCTGGCAGGCAGTTGCCAAATAAAGCAACTTAATTATAGCTCCGGCAACAGCAGGACAGCTGAACTCGAGGAGGGAAGTCAAAGCCTTGCTGAAGTCAGTGGGAGTTTTATAGTTGACTTCAGTAAGGTCAGGATTTCATCCAGGGGAGCAAAGCAAAAACCAGAGGAGTTTCTGTTGGGGCTGCCCGAGCCACCACGAGTACGAACACGAGGTGTTCACGGGAGAAAAGGCAGCACCGTGGGGAAAGGGGTGACCTCATCACTCCCTGACCCAGCTGTCACAGCAGAGCCTCCACCAGCAGCCTGAGCTCGTGGGGCTGTGGGCAAGAGTCCCCATCTCCGCAGGCTTCAAAAAGCAGCCAAAATATCCTTAATTTTGTTTGTGCACATTTAAAGTGTGTGGAATGAAACCGAAACATCCAGTGCTTGTTTATAACCGTATTTTTGGCAGTAAGTAATCAAAGCTGCAGACACAGGAGGAATGCTCCTGTGATCATAATTACTGATGATATATTAATGAAACACCTTCTTTCAAAGTAAGGATAAAATCTTATTCCTTGCACTTACTCTTCAGAATAATCTTCTGAGACCCAGTGGATTCTAACTTGCAGATTTCAGGATGAAAGGATCACCAGTTGTGCACTTTAAAAGTTTTAATGTTTTTAAGGGGCACAACTTGTACTGAGTTCTGTACTTTTGGTATAAAATTTAAATTACCTGAATGTATCTTGACAAAACACACTGCTAGGAGCATGTGGATTGTATTTTTTTATTATATTCCCTCAGAGGAACACGAGACCTATTTTTGAATAATGCATCCTTGCTGCCGAGCTGCTCTGTGGTTTGCCAGCAGACAGTCTGGCAGCAAAATGGTCTCACCCACAGCAGCTTGTTTTTAAATTAAATTTTTTTTGAAATATTTCCTACTTAGCACTATCTCCTCCATCAGGCAGACAGAGCTGTAGTGGCAATTTACCTCAATTTTCACCTCCAGAGAGTTTTAAAACATTGAAAGATTTTTTTTTTTTTTTTGGTGGGAGTCTTTTGGAATCAGTTTTTCACCTGCTGGAAATCAGCACAGCCTCAGGGATTCCCCTGGGATCCAGCTGTCTGGATCAGCTGCAATTTGGAGCTTGATATCCTGATGTGCCCTCTTTGCAGTGCTGGAGAGCAGAGCTCCTCAAGTCACCAGGAGCTGTGCCTGTGTAATGGAAGTCCCTAAAGATCTTTTCTCGTTTCAGTTCTTCTGGTTTTTCCTCCTATCACCCCTAAAAGCCTACCCTACAGGCTCATCCTCTGGAGCAGCTTCTTAGCTCTCACACATTAATGAAGCACCACTCACTCCACAGGAGGTGCTGGGGCCACACAAGAGGTCCCAATCCAGAACACATCTACCCCAGGAGAAAACAAGATGGATTTCTTACCATAGGAAGGGATTCCGTAGGGCTGTCCAGGCTGGGGGTAAGTGGCATAAGCTGTGGCTTGCTGCATCCCTGCTGTAAACTGTGCCTGCCCATAAGCAGCCATGGTCTGCGACGCGGGCGTGGGAAGGATGTGAGGGTATGGCCTGCTAGTGACAACGACACACAACAGGGCAGGAGCTGCATTACACGGGTACTTGTTTTTAGCCTTACTATAATGCTGCTACTTCATTAACACAATCATACCTGCGCTAGACACAGAAACTGTGAGACAAAGACAAAACAGCAATAAGAGTTCAACAGCATTAAAATAGTCAGAACATTCCAAATATTTTAAATACATTCTTAGTATTAAAAACCCTTTTCTCCCTAGAAGTTGCTGTAGTTTAAATTAGAACTTAACAGATGGATCCAATTATTATTTTAAATGAGGTTAAAATCTACCTATTTCAGTTGTTATTACTACTACTACTACTATTATTTTAAAAAGATATCATACTTGGAAGGGTAAATCTGTGGTGGGGAGAACTGGTGTGTTTGTCTTGGGCTGAAACCACTGCTTCCAATTGCTGCACCAAGGAGAAAAGAAAGCACACAGAAGTGTAAATACACACACCAAAGATAAATATTATTTTTCCTAATAGAATTTCAGAGTATTAACAAGATTTTAATTAAAATAAAATATAATTGATACCTTAGATAGAAAATACTATTTTATGAGGAACTATACAAGAATGCTTAACATTAAAATCTTGATCACAAATATAAAATACTAAATTGCCCCTTTGTACAGGTCCCGAGCAATAGTTTATTCTTTGTTCGCATACAGACGTTTTCAATGCAAACAACCTATTTCCTAGTGGAAACGTTTCCCTTCATATTTTCAAAGGATTATTGGTATCTCAGGTACAACACCTTATTAACTTTTAGACTTTTTAAGACCCACATCTTATGAAGGAGCTTTACGCAGGCCCGGATTGGAAACTCGTGGCCAGAGCTTGTGCCCGTTAAAACAACACCCCTGAGGCGGAGACGATGTGCCCGTGGAGCACCCTTCCCACCTCAGCTGCTCCCAGAACGCTCTCGGACCCTCACGACAGTTAGCAGGGCACAGAGGTGCTCGGTGTCCTCAGCTCAAGCCTGGCAGGGCCAAGAGTGACCCTCTCCCCGCAGACCCGCCCAGTGGGCACCGAGCTCCAGGGCAGCCCAGCCTGGCTCCTCTGGCACCTCCTGGTGCTGCCAAGGGCATGGCAGAGAGGCCGGCGGAGTCTGCTCTGCCCCAGCAGGATCTGCTCTGCCCAGCCCCAGTGGGATCTGCTCTGCCCAGCCCCAGTGGGATCTGCTCTGCCCCAGGCATCGTTTTTAGGAGCCTTTCCCTCTCTGATGAAGGGAACAGGCTATTGCTAAGTGCCTGGAAATCAACAAGGCACAGCTAATTACCCTTTGTCAGTCACCCCTCTCCCGGCCAGCTACAGGGGAAATCCATTCCTTGGCCCTGGGGCGCAGAGGGGAGCAGGGAATCCCCCTCCCTGCCTCCCACACCCCACCCTTCTCTCTTCCGTGCCCGCGAGGCTGCAGATACCTCAAACACTGCAGTCCGACCTGCAGTCAGGCCACCACATGCACACAGCTACTATTCAATAAGCTGTCTTTTCTCCTTCCAGAGATTTTAAATACCTGAGAAACCCCTTTTTGCCTCAGGATTTATACTGTCAGGCTCAAGAGCAGGTGCAGAAAACGGGCTGTGACCAGGTCGGAAAAGGGCTGGCTGCTCACAAGATGCCAGATGACTACTCTGGTGCTGCAATCCCACAACATAGCTTTGGATCCATCTTCATTTGATTTGCACCATAAACACAACATGCTAGAAATACCACAGCTAATCTACAGGTATGCAAAACTCTGCAAATATTTTCAGATTTTCTTAGGATTTTCTGTGTGTTAGAAGCTCAGATGTGTTTGGCTTCCAGAAAGAAAAAAAAAAAAAAAGCCTGACAAAAGAATGAATACTTTCATGATAATAAATTACAGTAATTGAGAAGACCTGCCCCTCAGTTACAGCACTAATCACAGCAGCAGGTACATTTACTCACAGAAATCAAGAGAATAATTAGTCTGGGGCAGAACACTCCCTGGTGAGACTCCCACTGAAGAAGCCAGTGGACATTAATAAGCCTGACGCTGTAACTCCTATTGACTTACACTTTGAGTAAGATGAACAGGAACAGGCATAAGCTGCAAAGCACACAAGGCTTTCCAACAGCTGTGCACAGGTTTAGACCACATGGGATAAGAAAATAGTAAATTAAGATATGCTGAGCTTAAAACCTTTGTTTATTCCTTACCTGATCCTGAGAAATTGTCTAAAGACCCGTCTGTGGTAGTAGTAGTAGCAATCTCACTGCTGCTCATTGGTTCTGTTTTAACTATAGAAATATAAATAACATATATTCTATATGCACCTAATATTGTTGCACACGCATGCACACACACTCACTACAGCCACAAATTCAAAACAACAGAAATCTGCCACAAATGTCTTAAATCATGGCTACCAGTCTTTTGCATTTTATGTATTTGTGTATACAAATAATGCAAAGCACCAGAAGCCATGATTTACACACACAGAAAATGATGGAGAGGGTTATTTCTGTCCCAAGAAATAAGAACCACTGTAACAAACCAGAAGCCCCCATGCAACTCTCTGCACCTGTCCTGATTCCTCTTAATCCTGCAGACCCAACAATAAGGGTTCACGTTTAGATCAGGTCACACAGACATTTACAGGCTTGAAAGACAGAAATTTGAATAAGACAAAAAAGGAAATAATTTTTAAATGGTTTTCTTGAGGGCTGTTTGAATTTTTTTTTTCATCCAAGTAAGTTTTCAGAGGGAAAATGAGAACTGGTGATGAAGTGAAATACACTGCTCATGGTGGATTTTTCTATCTATCAAAACGAAAACCAGCTTTATACTCAGCAACCATGAATAAACAAGTGGGACTCAGTCCTCAACAGATACTTCAGAAAAGGCTTTTGCATTTTATTATCTCCACACCCACAACCCAATGCAGCTGTCAGGAAGTAAAATGGAATGAAAACGAGAGATTCTCTCCTGGCTCACAATTAATTATTAATTAATGACTTTTAATAAAGCCTCAAGTAAATGAACACTTCCTTTTATCTCAGTGACAAGAGTATTCTGATCCACAGAGAGGGGACAGGAGCACCAACAGGCACAACACCCAGCCCCAGCACAGGCATTTTTACACCCCTGGAGCTGCAGGACACCACAAGCCTCTGAGGGTGACACTTAACAGAGCTGATCCCACCTCCAGCCTCCCCCACTGGTGCTCCTGGGGGCACAGGGTGGGTGCTGCCCATCTCCACAGCCCTGGGCTGGCAGCAAGGCCACTCGGCCCCACTGGACACAACCCTGGCTGACACACAAAGCCTTGGTGTCACCCTGACATGGGTGTGCATGTTTGCCCACGCGTGTGTGCAGGAGCTGCAACCATCACCAGCAGAACCCCTCTGGGTGCCAGGCTTGGGCGAGGCGCTTCCCCTGCTGACAAGGGACCTTTCCTGCCAATCCAAATTCTTATTCCCACATCTCATTTCCTTCACCCAACCTCACCCATGTGATCTACATGTGCTCTCTCCAGATTTCACTAACAGTCCAGTGCTGTGCTTCGGTTCCCATGCAGCAAGTTTTGTCCACACATGCTGAATCATATCAAGACTGGTGCCACACAAACTCAGCCACAGCTGCATCAACAAGCCCTTCAGCTCAGTCAGAGAAGCCTCATGGGGTGAGAAATGACTGATGCCAAGGGTCCAGTACCCACAGAGTAGGTATTTTTGGGGGGTTACTCTTGCTAGGCTTAGTCCCATCCCAAGGAGTTAGCTCCCATCAGCAGATAAAAACCATGATCAGCTGCAAGTACCTTTTCTGAAAGCCGTGAAGACTCCAAAGATGAACTGTGTGTCAAGAAAGGGTGGCCAGGGGGGTTACTGCAGGAGCACACTGATGAGCTGAACCACAGCTCTAACACAAATGATTTCTCAAATCACAGCTCATAACATATCCAAAAGCCATTTCATAACCAAGAACTGGAACTCTAACACACAGACCCAACAAAACCTTTCTTGCAGCGTCGATCCCAAGCGACTTACCAGACACTGCCAGATTTTTACAGCAATGTCTAGACAGTTTGTCCATCTATATCTATCAAGAATTACAGCATCTACATTATCTTCTGCTTTTTCTCAGAGGTTTATCAGAGCTACATTTTACAGTCAGACTAATACTTCCATTATAGATTATTCCATCATTCCCTCAGATCTGTAAATCTTCTGAACCCAATTTCCATAATGCAGTTATACTTTTGGAAATAACAAAAGATGCTTCTCTCTGTAGCTGTCAGCTGGGGGAGGGGAAGAAAGGGAGAGGAGACAACAGTAGATAGGATTAGTGGATATTAACACATGCTATGTGTGAGAAAAAAGCACCAAAAATTCTGAGCTAGAGGCTCTGCTGATTCAGTGCTCTATCAGTTGCCAAGCCATCCCTTCTTCAGACACTCAGTGACTGTGGGTGCAACGTGCCCTGTCTTGCCAGCCCTATGGCAAGAGCTGGTCAGGAGTGACCTGCATGGCAGCTTCTGAGCTCCACCAGAGAACTTCAGACCTTAACCCATGAGTTCTTGTGATTCACAAGCCACGTAACAACTTGGAGTTCACAGCTCGTTGTGGAGTCATCAGCCTATAGAGTGCTATGAGGAATGAGATGCTCCTGTTTTAAATGTGGATTTAGAGATCTAACATCTGGTCATTCCTAAGAAAAGAGTCACACCAACAACATCAAAGACTATACCATCCAGCGTGCAAAAATTAAGGTTTAAAAATGTAATTTCAAATCACTTAGATTATCTAAAATACATATAAGGCTTGATCTGCTCAACTAGTCTTTGCTAACAGCTATGCAATATACATTAAGCCAGAAGAGAACTATTGTAAATATGACCGACTTATCCAATCAGTTTTAATTTTGCAGTTTTAGGATGGAACTATTATAACATTATATTTATTCCTTGCATTATATGAGTAAGTATGCAAGATTAAATCATTCCTGAGCCAACAGCTCTCAGTATTCATGTGGCACAGTCTCAGTAAAGAAACTGAAGCTGTTATTTCATTTATATACATATTAATGCAATCTCTGGATTTATTTTGCTTAGTCTCAAAGTGACATCTTCAAATAATGTTAGCAGCTGAGCACCAGGTAGGTATCTAAAGTATTTTATGCATCCGTTACCATTCATACACTGTTTTGCTTGATACCATCCAGATACCATTCCAAAGGTCACCCGAAAGGTCAAAGATAATGGTCACTAACAATGGGACAAAATTCTACCTTAAATCTCTAAGCTGATTATATTTTCCATTATTTTATTCAAACTCTTCCTCTGTTTATACTAAAGAATTGTGCAATTATGAGTAGGCTACTAAAGGCTACAGGTTACTTATAAACGGGCCACTCAATTATACTAATTCCTACCCAGGACATTATTCTATCTTTTTATCACAGACTATCAAATTATCAGCTCCTGACCTCAAAGCCAATAAATCTTCTTGCTCCTGCTTCTCCAAGCAAAGGACTCTTCCTGAATTGCACTGTCTGGAAATCACCAGAGGCAATCACCACAAGGTGATTTCCAGCCTATATTTATGTTCAGCTTCCAAAGAAAGCCCCTGCTCAAAGCAGCACTTTCTAGTTCAAGCCCAGACTGTTTCCTGCTCTCTGCAGTCCTGGGCTAGACTGAGCCCTCGCCAAGTGCAGACCCCCACCCTCCCTGTCAGCAGTGCAGCTGAGAGAGCTTCAGCGTCACTGTCCCTGCTCATTGAGCTGTAAAACCCCTTTACAACGACACAGCAACACCACTACAGGGCAAAATCAGGAAGAAAAATCAGAAATCTCTGTGTGGACAGAAGTTCTGATGGCACCTGTAGCTGCTAATCGAGATTTGACCTGGATATCCACCCGGCTGAGGCATGAAGAGAGAAGCAGAATGATGAAGCAGGTGGGAACCTTTCCTCAGTGGGAAACAGCATCCTCTACTTTTGGCCAGGGTCTGAGCTCCAGGACCACCAGCCTCAAAGCCAAATCAGCTGGAGAAGAGGGACAGCACCAGCTTGCTTTCCTCCCCCAGCCAGCTTGTCTCATCCCACCACGGACCGAGGCTCTTCACTCACTGACAGGGCTGAGAGAACAACTAACCTTGAGGTGTGACCAAGTGTCACGCTGCTTGATCTATCTGTGATAAGCAAAATCCCTCAGAGATTACAAAATGCAAGCGCTACACCACTGAGTCGCCACGTCTCTGAGGTTGTCAAGGCCCCTCAAATATCCTGTTGCTATTAAAGTGTGATCTTAGATCAAGATGTTCTCCTGTTCCCTGGGTTCCTGCTGGTGCACACCCACAGCCAGGGCTGGGTTCTCTTCTAACTGCTGGCCAGGCACGTGACATTTCTTTCTGACGCTGACTGCCCTCATGCTACTGTGCCAACAGAGCTCTGGGACCCTCAGACAGTTCCAAATGGAACCAACATTGCTATTACCTTTGACTTAATGAGGTCCTTCATTTCAGGAAAATGTGATGAGGCGAAAAAAAGTGGAAAAAAACCAACCCGAAGGTTAAGGTTTTACAATGCACAGAAAAAAAGACAACAAATACACAGATATTTATTAGCTAGTCTCCTCCTCAAGACCTTGCAACAGGAGTTGCTGGACTGAGCCAACAGAGCATTAGACAAGTTATTTCCCTGGCCAAAAACCTAATAAAGAGCAATAATAGAGCATTATGCTATGTGTGCTCAGAACAGATGGAAGGATTCTTGATGAAGCAGGAGAATAAAAACACAGATAAGACAAAGAGCCTGGAAGGAAGCCAGCTTAATTCAGCAAGCAGATGAGAAGACAGCCCGAATCAGCCCCTTGCGTCACAAATGGGCAGCCGTGGGGACCTGATTTTATCACCCAGGAGTGGCAGCAGGTTGAAGGTTTTTACTAACCCCTGCAGTGTCACTTTTTCTGGTGTGGGGCCTGGGACCACTGCAGTGTACATCTGGCCTCAGAACTGTCCTCTTCTGGGGCCAGCTAAAGAAATTAGGATCAATAGATCCTAACTCAATAGGTCCTGAAATGAAAATACTAGATTCACTTTTTCTGCACTATTATTTCAGGGTGTCTAGATATGGTGTTATCTCTGCATCAAGTACAAGTTCTATACCAACAAGCTCTTCATCACAAACACAAGTCTAGAAACTTAAGCATACATAATTGACAGCAACTCCAGAAATGAACAATTAAAAGGTAGCAGAACCAAGCATCTCCCACAGGAGGATCATTTCGTCTGACTGCCGCCACCAACCACAGCCGTGCAACACTAAGGTTGAATAAAATTAAGAATAGCTATTAAAAACTATAAATAACTTATACAAAACTAAAAATCATTCACTGCCAATGTGCAGGCTTGAGCACAATACTGAAAGACTATTTAGAGTCCTACAGAGGACTGTTGTTAGAATTACAACAGATGCTCAACACATCATTTACTTGGAGAAAGCTGCACCACGTGCTACAGCACAGAGCAGCTCAGACTCTCACCGTGGAGTTCAACATCTTCACGACTACTTCAGAAAATACCAAAACCAATTTTTCCTCCATTCTATGATACTGCAACCCAACAGCAGACACACTGCATAGCACTGTCCTTTGAACCCCCAAAGATGGACTTACATTCAGAGTTAACATCTCCAACAGCCACATGGCGGGGAGCTCTGCCTGCCTTGGGGTGGGATCTCACGTTCCAGCAGGTACTAAAAGGGCAAGAACCTTCTTTTTTTCCAAAGGAAAAGTCCAAGTCCCTTTGAAACCTCCCTTCCTAAGTATCTTTGAAAATCTGATCTTTGTTATCCATTTTCCCTTTCCAGTTGATATGAAAACTCCTCTTCTTCCTTCTGAGCACTCAGAGCAAGGGCAGAAGCAGCTTCACTCCTAACGTGGAGGAAGGAGAGTTGCTGGGCAAACCACTGCTCCTTCTCCCAGTCTCCCTCTGTTCTCCATTCCAGTTGCATAAAACATCAGCACAATGGGCCACAGGCTTCTGTTTGTCACTCTATGTAACTCATCAGAAGTGATTTACAATCTTTAAATAAAAGGCCCTGGATGCAGTTGTCCTCCAGGGAAAGCAGCTCTGCTCCCCCTTTCCAATCTTTCTGATCACCCTGCAGTGTCTCTGCCAAACAGGGCACTGCTGGAACAGCCACTGTCTGGCAGGGCTCAGTGAACAGCAAGTTTTACTGGATTCTACTGCTATTGTTTCTTTAACTCCTTCAGTATCCACCACAGCACTTAGAGATAAGGTGTGACTGTGAACATTCTGATCACTGCTTCACTTATCTTTTCTAACAGATATTCTTCAGCAAGTCACAGGGATGACTGTTTAATGCTGCCCACTGCCTGATGTTCCCTATGACAGAGGGTACTTTGTGGAAAAACCTTTGCAGAGCTCATGGAAAACACGAATACTGAAGTATTTATATCATCAACACCATCTCGGCATGGCAAGGCTGATTTTTGAGTGTCTTTAGCCAGATATTTTAACATTACTTCTCTGCATTTGATCCTGGGAAACTTCTGACTGGTTAGAGTCTATAATTTCCCTGTTACTTCCCCACCAGTGGCTTGCAGACCTCCCTGCCTGGCCCAGAGAAAAGGAGAAAAACAAACGAGCACCAGCAAAGTAATTACTTCTAATTAGCTGTGTTTGGTGGTTGGCTTTTTTTAAATCAACATGTTAAGGAAATGCTACTTTTCCCCTCCCCACACCTACATCCAGAGCTTTGAAGACTGCCTCAATCTGCAATAAATTTAGAATAGTGTAAGTTCTACAGACAGCACTATGCTCTAAATGAGAGCTGTTGAGGAACTGCTCTGAGACAAGGAGTTGGTTGGAAATGCTTAGACTGAACAAAATCAATTCCAGTCACCCCAAACCCCCTGGATTTCTTCAGCACTGCTTGCTCAGTGCTGCATGATGGTAATTTTCCTCTACCAAAATGAAGTTAAGTACACAAGGAGTTATTATATCAAAGCTGCACGTGGGGATTAAACTCAGGTTCAATCAAATAACTAATTCTCCAGTCAGTGTTTTGAAAAGCTACCACTAAGTGTGGAGTTCAAAGTATTATCTAGTAACAGTGATCTACCTTCACTCCCTTCCTCTTGTAGAACAGCATCTCTAGACCAGTGTGAAGTGAGCCTTAGAGGAGCTCACGAGCACACTTGTTTCAAACGGGGCCATTTCACTCTGGGAAAGGGGGAGGGTTTCTTCTTTTTCACTTTTTTGTTTGGTTGGGGATTTTTTGTTTGTTTAGGGTTTTTTTTTCTTCCTCCTCCTCATCTAGAGAGCACATCCTGCACTACAAGGCATGGAAACTTGCCTGGATCACACCCACAGTCAAATGAAATTTAACAGATCTTTACAAGATATTTATGACATGCAAAGACCCGGGGCCCGTTTCTCACTCGCACCAGGTCCCAGGCCAGGAAGGAGGAGGGCTCTGCATGATAGTAAGTGCACAGTGGATCAGACACTGGTTTCACACATCTAACATGGGAGGGTTCAGGAGCTCATATCTCCACTCCACATGCAACAAGCCACAAACCACACTGCAGCATTTCAGAAAGCCCCCAGAACTGCCCCCGGACAGTCTGCCCCTTGGGACTCAGATGGATTCTGCTTCAAGGAGCTCAGAAAAAAAGAATTTTATTTCATCCTTCGTTAGAAAAAAAAAAAAAAAAAAAAAAAGTAAGAAATCTTTGCTTAATTCTCTTTTTTTTTTTCTTCTTAAGCCTGATTGGCTGAGCTGCTAAACCCAGACCAAACATTTTCTCACAATAAAACAGATTAACAGTAAAAATTACAGTTTCAGATGCTTAATCATCTGCTTTGCTCACAAATTTTGTCTCTTGGCACACATCTAATTCAGAATAAATTATTCTGTTTCTTTAAAAAACCTTTCCTTATTTGTCACTTAAGAGCAATCAGAGACAGGAATTTTCAGAAAGCTTAGACCAGCACCCCCAAGCAGAAGCCACGTCTCAGGACAGGATCTGAACGCGCGCGGAGCCCCAAACCTGCGGGGCTCTGGGTGCTCGGGCTCAGCAGCCACTCTGCCGTACTCAGAAGGGTCATGTCACCTGAGGGGAGATGGCAAACAAAGGAAAACCATGTGGCTTTGTCTGGGAAGCTGAGCACCTGTGCAGGGCACAGCTTTCTGGGTAGAACTCACCCCAAATCAGTACCCTCAATTTTAATATTCTAGCGTCAGGTAAACAGGCTACTGCAGGTTAGCTGAGTCTCTGCAATAAACTGGTACCTGCCTAGAAGCTGGGATATGATTTCCAAAGCTATTTGCAACCTGAGGTCAGCACATGAACAGATACAACATACAGACAGTCCTATACAACACTCCTGACAGTCCCATTAAACACCCCAGTTTTCAGAGCGTGTGCCTGGCCACAGCTACTTGGAACAAAAAGGGGAGCCAGGTGGTGGGTGTCTCAGTGTTTCATGGAGCACTCTCCCTTTCTGTGCTGTTAAAGAACCTTCAGGTTACAAAGGCTACAAAAGCTGGTGAAGTTTACAGCAAAGGCTTTCAATAGCTAGAAGAATTCCAATTTGAAAAGGTGAAATAGTTTTATCCTGCACCAAAACTGGCATACACACAATAACATGATATAAAAACATAATAATATACTTGGGTATTTAAAAGCAGGAAGACTCATCTGTGGATGTGAAATATTTTTCTGCTTAAACTGCGTTAACACATTAAGTACTTTATTCTTTTAAAAGTTATTCTTTTTCTTTTTTTACAAGTGGCTCAAAATGTGATTGTAGCAACACCTCAACAGCAATAGCAATAAGTAAATTATACACAGCTCTGGCCAAATGCCTGTTAATCTGATAACCCATAAACCCTTCCTGCTAGCAGGGACTCCAATTAGAATGGATAACAGAGATGTCCAGGGAATGGACGGGGACATCTGTTTGAGTGACGTGCCTTTCCTGAAAGAATGCAGTGCATGTCCATCATCCTGAATATTCTGAAAGCACTAACATGGCCCAGTCCTCGGGGAAGAAAAGGCAGCTCTGCTACTGCAGTTAACTACACGTTTACACTGGAGCTGGGCAACTCTTCTCTGTTGATGCATTAAAATCTCTGTTCAGTAGCCAGCCAAACGCCATCCACAACCTTCCTGCTATTGCCACAGAAACGTTACAGAGGGAATGTGTTTTTGTTGCTCATTCTATAAACTCTCCTGTATTCCATCTTACGCACTATTACATGAATTGTATGAGTATTATACTGCTGGCAAAGCTGTTAGGTTGTTTGCTGTTAGTATTCTACTGAGAACAAACACCACTGATCAACTGCCTGCTTCTCCAAGAGCAGGTATCACTTCACCCCAGTGAACTAGACACCTGTTTGAATGTTGGCCACTCAGAGGAGCCCCAGGCTGCCTGGGGAGGTTGCAACACCCACCTTTATTAGCCAACTTGACAACTTTCATAGCCTCGGGAGCTTGCAAGAAGGGAGGACACAGAAATACCGACGTAGTGAAAAGGACAAAGATGGTGTTTTGTAGCATGACAATTATAAACACCTCCATTTTTTTTTTCCATCACTAAACTGCTCTTTCAGGATTTCTGGATTTTATTTTTTTATAGCTCCACACATGCTCAGCCAATTCGAATTTCATGAAAGGAACATAAACCTGCAATGAAAGCTATTGCTGAAACTTGGTAACTACTGATAAACACTGAACATCAGCCCTACACACCGTGTTACATGAACGTGGAGCACCTAAAACAGCAAAATATTTTCTCTATACGTCTCAGTGACTGCAGGGACACCAATGCAGCAAGGTGGAAAAAATAAGCTATGAAACAGTAAGAAAGTGGTGCCTCACCTTCAGTGCCATTGGGTGTCATGGAATTATTATTGATGTGGGAGTTATCAAGTTTTGGAGCACTGGGGGATTCGCTACTACCACTGAGTCGGCTGTGTGGGCTGGCTAGATCCTGCATTTCCATAGACCTGAAAACAAGATGGAGCTGGTTTTAGTGACAGGATCAACACGGGCTACAGAGGCATCGCTGCACGATACACAGCCTGCTACAAATCAAGATGTGAACACAGTGCAGAGTGACCAGCTCCTCCCAACGTGAGTTTTCTAGCGAGGAACTCACGTCCTGCCCGCACATAACTGACCAGGTACCACAATTACTGTAGCTTCCCACAGAGCTACTTTAGATACCAAGCACTCTACCTTGAACATTCATGGCACCTTGTATTTTTAAAATACATACAAAGATGGAATTATCAACACACAAAGACATATATTCTCTTAATGGCAAATTAACACTGTTCAAGACTTACCACTCAGTGGCAATATAATGGGCCTCCAAACCAAACAAAACACTTGAAACAATCGTGGAAACCTATCAACTACTGACAGGGAATGAGATATTCCTGATGTATGTGTTTACTCTGGCAAACTACTTAATTGTTCCTCTGTTTCTTTTGAAACAAATGTGGCATTAAAACATTATTATGTCTGTTCAGTTGTTTGCTTTGTGGATTACACCAAGAGAAGGGCTATGAGCAATGCACAGCAAACCACACGGGCGTCAGTGTCCCAGCACTCTGCTCTGCCTCAGCAGCTGTCACTCAGTAAACGAGAGCAGAGACTCCGATTCCAAGCAAAAATTAGATGTTTATACAGAACACAAGCAGATGAATGTTTCCTATTTGCATTTTTAAGAGCTTTGTATAAAAAGGCCAAAAGCCACCCCCACCATGACATGTCCCCTGCAGATGAAGTTTATGACTCAAGTGTCTGTCTCTCCATTTCTTTATACCTAGAACTTTTCAAAGTGTTATTTGATATACTCCATCTCAGTAATTGCTCCCAGTAGAAATTTCATAGGTTACTGTATGTCCAGGGCATTTGAACCAGTAATTTTTCTGTTTAAAATAAATGCTTAGGCTCTTTTAAAGGCTATTAAAATTATTTTGAAAATGCTGCCCACAATCATGGTATAAATATCCCCGAGCCCAAGTGTCAGTGCAGCCATGAGGTCTGCACATTGGAACAGAGTTTATCACGCCTTCTAAACAAAACTTCTTCATTTTATATTTCCTAAGCCAAGCTACACATGAAGAAGGATGGTACGGCCATGAGTTCAAAAGCCAGTGCCTAATACAAAGCCACACAGTTTATTGGAAAGGTGCATGTGCTCCTGGTTCAGACTCGGTGGCACGCACGCAGACGCGATGCTGCGGCGCTTACTGCTCAGAGCAGAAAAGGACAATAAATGTTCACTGATCACACAAAGATAAAACAAAATTAAAAAAAAAATGCAGAAAAAAAAAGCATATTTCAATCAAATCCTTACCTGCAGCCTGAGGAAACAGCAACATCTGAAGCGGTTTGGGACTTCTGCACCTGCAAACCAGGGACACAAACAGAAGCCTCTATTACTCCGCTTTGCTAGGAGGCCTTAAGTCAAAGAAAGGGGATCACCGTGGATGAAAATTCTGTCCTTTAAAGCCCGAAGGAGCAGCGGAGTGCGCGGTGCCCGTGAAAGGCATATTGTCTTTAAAGTGAGGGCTCGACTGTTGTTGCCTCGGCAGGTCTCTCCCTCCTCCCCGCGCCGGGGGACGGCAGCCAAGTGACGGATGGTGATTCATCGGGGGCCCACGACAGCTGCAGAGGGGCTCACTCCTCCCCTGCCCCGCACGGCTCCCCGCACCCCTGCCAGCGTAACCCCGCCGAGCAGCCAGCCACAGCACCCCCTCGCCTCTCCTGCCACCAGCCAGGGCCTCTGTCCCGTCCCCCATCCCCTTTGCTCTAGGCAGCCTCTGGCCCTCACAGTCCTGGCCTTCCTCGTGTCCCACTCTTCACCATCCTCCTGCATGCCCCATGTCAGCTGCCCTGAAGGCGAAGGGCAGAGCGGGTCGAGGGGCAGGGGACACACAGCACAAGGCAATTCTACCTACTGTGAAGATCAGCCCGTGGCCCTCATACAGCCACAGCCAATCCGAGCTCATTTCCAACCAGGGGAGTTAAAATAAAAGCCCCGCGCATCGCTGTGCAAAGTCTCACTCGTAAAAATTCCAATTGCTAATGGAATTTCTGGTAAAATCACTGAAAAGAACACTTCTGGTTAAATAAATAGGAGGAGGCTATTGGCATCCATCTCTGAGGTCACCCATCAAAAAAAGGACTCCAGTCCCACTGGAAAGCAATAATTTTCCAGTGTAATAAAATGACTCCTTTTACAGCTCAGGTGAGTAATAAGATTTTCATATCTTATCAGAAAAGCATCCTTGCTTTGCCAGCAGCCTGTTTTCCATGGGCAGCACCAGCTGCCAGCAGGGCACGGACCTGGCTAAGGGATGCCCAACCACCAGCAGGCACCCCTGGCTCCAAAGGCCAGAACAGCTTCTCAGGGCAGCGTCTCGACGCCAGCGCTGAGGAACCTTCACAGGCATTTCCAGTCAACCCAACCGACGTCTCCTGAGCCAGCCCAGGGCAAAGACAAGAGATGAGGCATTTTAAGTGCCATAAAAATCATCCAAGCAAACCCTGCTTGTGTGTTGGGGTGTGGGGGGTGTTATTTTTAGTCTCAGACAGGATTACTCCTCTCAGGAGTAAACAACTGCTGGGGTGGGCAGCCGGGCGTGCAGACGATGCCAGGAGCACCAGCCAGCTGAGAGACACCGGCCTCTTCCTAACCGGGCACCCAGTGCCCTGCACCAGGCGCTTCACCGCACGCCCGGCCAAGCGACGCAAGCAGACACCAAAAACTGCTTTTTCTTTTAAGGATTCTAGCCCAGAATCTGCAGCAGAACCTTAGGAGATGTTTCTGTTGTTACTCCTAAGCACCTGGAAGAAATTATAGGTGAGAACGATGTTTGCTCACAGAGCTTTCCTCACCGCCTCTCGCGCAGGACCCTCTGAAAGCATCTCCTACAAGATGCAATAAAACTTCCTTTTTCAAATAGATGCTTTAATTAACTGATACTTTCCAAAGTGCCCTATGGTATTACTCATCATTCACTAAATTCTAAAACGTATTTCATCATCATTATTTTATTTACTAAAATAATAATGAAAAACCAAACCAAACAAAGCAAAACAAACCAAACAAAAAAACCCTCAAACCAAATAAAAACAACTTCTGTACAAATCTGTACGTACAGATAGCGAACGTGTGTGCAGTGAGAGAGGTTCTATTTTCAGATATGGGTAAAAGAAATCATACCGTTCATTCGAAGGGAATTAAATATGTACCTTATATGTCCTCTAACACTGTGTGATTTGTGAAAGTTCATATCCACAATCTTCATTTTCATTAGACATACTTTAGATATATTCCTTTGTGTCTCGAGGATTATTTAAACCATGTGTTGCACGTTACCATATTTAAAAATGACTCTTTAATCAAAATAACTTTAAAACAACTAATCCTCACTTAGGCTGGTCAGCTGAATCCACAGAGTGGTCCAGGAAAAATAAATCTACTCTCAAGAATGCGAATGCAGACAACAATTAGACACAGATGTGAGTGAAATTAGTTACAGTTTACAAAATGCTACACTTCACATGCTTTCAGTTTTTTATGTGTAGTACAAAATTACAACCTAGTAAGGAACCACACTTATGACAACCAGTTCATCGAATAAAAACATTTCTGGGTGGCGTGTGCTCAGTCTCCTACATTTTCTCATTCTGCCAACATATTTCTAGATAATTGAAGTAACTTACATATAAAACCAAACCAAAAGAAAAAAAAAAAAAGGAAAAAAGAAAAAAT
>JAOEGS010023818.1:31412-47192 GCA_025447755.1 Corythornis vintsioides | reverse complement strand
AGAGTACACGTCATTTACCATGAAACTCAAAAGGATTGAGCTCACCCTTCCTATAAAAATCAAGCTTTTACAGCACTTGCCTCATGGGCAAGCTGGTGCTGAAGTGGTAGAAACTGGCATCTTCAGCTGCTCAGCTTCTAAGAGCAGAGGTCTTCCCTTCACAGGGAACACATTAAACTACTGTCAGGAAGCTGCTTGAAAGATTGATCATCACCACTCTCTTCAACAATATAAATTAATTATTCAGTTAAGCTCTACCATCAGAATACAGGTAGATGCCTCAATCATTTTGGATGCACACCTACTAGTTATGCCTCTGCTCAACATAATGGTTAAAGCTGTCAACCTGAACATTTCACCTTCTTCAGCCACTGTACATGAAATCATAGTAAAAGTATATATACACATAAGGAAACACAAAGGTTTATCTAAATGCACTTTATATTACTTTATTTACTAATTCCACTATCAAAAGTGTAAAGATATGCTTTAGAATTGTATATAGATAGTTTGTGCAAGACTTCTGTTAGTTATTTACAGGGATAAAGCTCACAGTTAAGAAAAATACTGAAATTAGAATGCATTAAGTTATGGTCAAGTGACACATAAAGAGCTCCAAATATTCTTTGAAGACTCAGGTGTTCTTATATACTGCTTCACCTCATGTAGTGCAGATAGGACATCTGACAATCTCTATTACACCTAGCATAGCAGAACAGCACTGATCTAAAGAGGCAATGCAATCTTTATGAAGGCATTTTTTGCAACAGGTTAACTGCACTTACCAAATACTTGTAATCAACTGCACTACTGAAATACAAATCTGTGGAATACTTTAAATAAAATATACAGCATATATTTTCTTTAACCCTTCAGGAGCTAGGATCAGGGCACTTAGGGTACATTAACAGTAGTTTTCCAATATTTCCCCAAAGACATGTCCTTTCAGAGTGAATTAAAAAAATATTTCTTTGTTCTGATCAATTTCCTGTGACTGTGTACACAACTTTGTAAACAATCTCCAGATAGAAACACACCCACTCCCCTGCACCAACCTGAGATTTGTATATTAAAGCAGCAAGCCTAGTTTCAAATGCTGGGATATTCAGCACATTTTAAATGCATCTAAAAGTTGTTGCCAACTTCAGTTTGTCAACAGTGGCTGCACATTAAGTGAGGTAGCACCAGAGAACACCAGCGTGAAACGTGGTGCTGTGATGCTTACATGGTCTCAGCTTACTCAAATATACATTCAATTCAACCTACCTCTCAATAGCTCGCAACTGAACTTTGCTTAGGTCTTTCAAAACATCCATCATGTTAGGAATGTTCTCTGTCCTCTGCTGAGCAGCATTATCAGATGCAGTTGCACTATGGTGTCTCTCAGCACAACGTTGCTTTACAAGTTCAGCAGCTGACTGACTACTACCAACACCAGATGGTGCACCAGAAGGAAGTGGAGGAGGCGAGGGAATTACAAAGTGGTTGTGAGAGGCAGACAACGAGGTAGAAGTCATGGCTGGCACTGGGTAAAATCCATCTGGAGTGCTGAACGTTTTAAACGCTTCTGGATGCCATCATAAAGAGAGCGGTTTTAGTCAGTTTACCTTCACAATTAACAATACTAAGTAACAACTACAATGACAGTTCTAAGTCAAGTTGGCCCTCTAACTACTTTCTTACAGACCTCACACATTACATTATAGAAGAACTGTGCTTAAAGCTAAGAACATTTTTTTATTTCAAAGCCATAGATTCAGTCACGTCTGTGTCTTCAATATAAAAACTAGATAAACTGGCAGAGCAGCACTCTGAGAGCAAAGCAGCCTTCTATTACATAAAGCTCATTCTCAATGGCCTGAAGGGTAGAATAACCCAAAAATCAAAACCAAAGGTAACCACAAAACATGTAAAATTAACTACAATACTGAATGCAATGGAGAAGTAACAAAAGAAGAGCCAACAGAACATTAATCTAAATTACAGACTTGCCTCAATACTACCCAAAGGTCACTACCTGACACCAGTCCAAATATTTCAACAACCACAGTGGCATTATTCTGCAGGGAAGACAACCAAGACCTCAAATCATTTAAAGGGGGAAAAAAAAAAGTCAAATGATAGTCTCCAATATTTGCTTCTACCTTTGATATTCTGGTGACACATCTATTTGCAGCATTTGGTTTTGTTAAAACCTGAACAAGACCGACTTAGAACGTCAAGTATTTCAATACCTTACCAAAAACTGTATTTACAAACCCTAAAAGTTTAACACTCTGTAACTTTAAACAGTAATTGGTAGCCTATGAACAGTGTTGTTACTCAGCTCCTCCACAAACACAGGAATGGCTATAAAGATCACTCAGGATCAATTGCAGTAAAAATTGACAAACAGGCCACCAAAAGAGTAAGGGGGGCAAGGAGCAGCACCAAATACTAAAAAGAAAAGCAAAACACTGAATTCTGTACATTTTGTTGGTGTAACTTCAGACAAAGAAGTTAGAGATGTTCAAGATGTTCTCCATCCATATGAAACTTAGCAAGCTGTGAACAGGAACTCCAAAAAAGTGGTTTAGTTCAAATAAGAAGGGCTTACGTGATGGAATGCTTCCCAGTGTCTGTGCTGAAACTATGGCAGCAATCTGGGCACGAAGGAAGGTTAGCTCATCTTCAAGCATAGAGATTTTCTGGAGTACTGCTAGATCAACATGCCCATCTTTTTGTGTACTGTATTTTGGAACACTTTGTATTGGATCTCTAGAGGAATGGATGTCACAAGAACCTGTATTTTTTTCTTTTCTCCATAATTCAGTCCTAGAAAGCACAGAAAGACATATTTACATAAAAACTCAGCCAACAATGGAAATTTCAAAACTTACTCTGTCTGTTCAAGCAAGTTATCATCATTTAACAGGACAAATATTTGCAAGCTACTTAGGAAAATCTTACTTTTTTAACTACTTACAACCTGAAAACTATTTGAGGTTTCCCTTTGCTAAAGTACAATGCAGATCCTTGAAATGTCATAATAAAAAAAGATAAATAGTCAGGGATAGATAGTGCATCATACAGTCATAACATAGATAAAGCTATTAGTTATTAACATATTATAACAATTCAAACTGACATTGTAAAGGTGTATCTCTCTCCTCCCTACCTGAAACAATAGATAAGTAGAAGAGTCAGAAAATAATGATCTCTTAATTAGGCTTTACAGATTTAAAATAATTTATCAAACTCTGCAAGATGAATGCTGCAAGCAGCAAAGCAAATTTCTTTCAGAAAATAAACTGGAGAATAATCATGAACCTTAATATGCACTTACAGAATAAGAACCTCATCTTCTGTAAGCTAAATGTGAATATAGGCTGCATTAGAAAATTGTACTACAAATATGACATTTTAATTTTTAAATGTGTTTCAAGTCTGTGCCTGCAGAAATAACCTTAAAATATAGAATGGATGCAAACAAATTGATAAAGGGAATTTTATTTCATTATTTCATAATTTGTTTGCATCCATTCTGTAATTCCCTTTATTTATTCAAGATACACTGTTTTGACTGAAACAAAACCAGACCTTTTCCCTTAATCATCTTTTTACCTCAAAGCAGACCTGCAGCATTGCTTACTGATTTACCCAAAACCCTTGCTCTTCACACTAGGCTCAGAAGAAGATACCAATTACAATACTACTTCTTGAAAAACATCTCAGAGCCAGGACAGAATGAGGAGGAATAAAGAACAACAAAAGAATGAATTTTCATGGATCTGTGAATCAGACTGACAAAAGAACAGCATAAGCAAGACAAAACAGGCCACAGTTCCTTTTAAAAACAGTCTCACATTTCCAGTATTTTACAGCTGCTGAAAAAAATCCTACTTTCATAATTCAACAGTAATATTTCAAGAAACAGGAGATGAAACACAACTTTATAAAAACTTCTGTAATAAAAAGCACATTTTTCATCAGTTTCTTGTAGTTTCACTATCAGTAAGGAGTACAGCAGTACAATGACCACAAATAAATATGCCAATATGAAATAGAATTACATTGTCCGATACAGATGTAGTACAAGACAACACAAGTGATTAATCTTGGTTCTGTCCAACTCATCCTCTGAGTTTGAACAGATCCTCTAGAAAGTCTGCTTACTGTTCTTCTATTTCTTGGGATGAAAAAAAAAAAAACAAACAAACAAACAACAAAACTAAAGATTTGTACACTATTCGTATCTGCAAAATCCTGGATAATTTGTCATTTCACAGTATTTGTAATATTTTATAACTGCAAAATTGTTTTCCTTTAGCCCTGTACAAACTAGGAAAAAACAAACCAAAACACTATATTCAAGGCAGATTTTAAAAATAAATTGCATTTTTTTCCACTAAAGCAACCAGCAAGGTTTACATACGCAGCACAGTAGCAATAAATATTAAAATGAAACAAAAAAATATTTACATGTTCTTCCCTTCAGAAAATTTATAAACTAAACTGATAAAAAAACCCAAAACAATGTATGTTACAATAGACAAGTTTTCCTTAAACTCCCTCTCCAACAAAATATATGTGAGTGAAAACAAATTAACATACCAGTAATACATCTGATATGCTACTAGGCAGAAGAAAGTGGGAAATCAATTTCATAAAACTTTCAGGTAAGAATACATAGTAAGACTTCCCAGGTAAGAAGGAACTACCTCCCTAAAAACCCCAATAGTTTCCAGGGTTGGTTTACCTGGAACCCTGAAAGGGCTCAGAAAACAAACAAAACAAACAAACAAAACCAGCCACAAACTAACAAACAAACCCAAACTAACAACCAAACATAAACCTATGCAAAAAAACCACACACCATTAATTAAGACACAATTTGCTTTTATTACTCCCTTTTACTCATATACCCTACTTCTACTTACCTAAATCTAGTAAATGCTTGTCCCTCATCATTTGCCACCCACAGGACATCAGCAAGTGATGGAGCTACAGGAGTTAAAGCTGTGCATTGTTCCTCATTATGCACAGGGCTGACGTCTTGAACATGCTACAAAGAAATAACCAAAAAAAAAACTATTAAACCAGATTTAACATATACCAGAAGTTTTCCCTCAGGAAAACGAACCTTTAAACTGTGGGGTAATCAAGGTGAAAGCAGCAAGCATAAGGGATGCAACTGAATTGTTACACAAGCTAAAAAGAACAGGAAAGGTATCGCTGTATTAAGAAACTAGAAAAATAGAATAAATATATGCATAACAATAAATCACTTACTTTAAAATAAGGTCTTGGGCAGGGCTCTAAGGAAAGAATTGTGCCAAGCCTACGGACAACACTTCGAGTAGATCCATGTTGCTTTTTTTGGCAAACCGATACAATCTAAAAATCAAAATTTTGTTTAATCTGAGAAGCAAAAATCAAAGCCCTCGGTTCTTACAATCCAAGCTGTTTAATAACTTACTGTTATGTGTATTTAAGTATAACACAGTTATGTTAACTTAACTTTACAATCCTCTTGTCCAGCTGAAAGTCCAAAAAGGCCTACACTGGTTTTAACAGTTTTTTTCCAAAACACCACTAAGATATAGCCTGGACCGAATATAATTTAGGTTGGCACAAAGGCTAACAAAGAATATAGCAGCTACATCACATAGCTAATAATACTCTGAAATAATGGCAAAACATAAACATATATTAGAGTAAGCAGAGACATCTCTGTAAGTCTTGGGAGGGGGGGGAAATTAATAAAGAAGTGAAATAAGTTGAATGTACCTTGACTCGATACTTCCTTATGACTGCATATAACTGCTGGAAACACCTTCCCGATGAGATTGCTGAAGGGAGACATGTTCCAATTGTACGATTGATACCGCTGCTGAATGTGGGTGTTTCCAAAAATACAGCCTGTCAAAAAAAAAACCCAAACCAACAACTTCTGACAATGAAACTAGAAAACAACCAGGGTAGCCCTGTCAAATTAATAGTCCCGATTTTCCCGGTTTTACATAAATAAGCCAAGAATCTCCCCAGACGTGTAAGATGCAGCAGTGCCTCGCTACTGACAAGGAAGGGATGGCCGAAGAGCTGCCCGTACCCTGGCGTTCCCACAGCGGCGCCGGCACTGCGATTGCGATAGCGATAGCTCAGCTCTGCAGCCTCCAGCACGGTACCTTTGCCAGGCGTCTGGAAACACAGGACTGACCGCTACCTAAAACCGGTACGTAGCCCTCATTTTAAAACAGAAAACCGCTTACCGCTTAAGTTACATTTTACAGACAAAAAGAAACAAACAAACAAAAAAAAAACCATCCCCACACCTGCCCCACCCAAAGAAAAAACCAACACACCCACTTGACTGGTTACATCAAAACAGTGACCTCACGCAATCCCAGTGGCGGGTGAGATTAATTAGCATGTCTAATTGTAGGGAACAAGCCTTCCCACGTGGACAAACCCAGTCCTTCGGAGGGGGCAAAGCCCGTCCGGCCGCAAACACGAGGCGGCTCCAATGGCCCTTCCTCCCCTGAACCGCACGGCTACGGACAGGACGCCGCGCACTAGAGGGTCCGCAGACACCGTCGGGCAGAAGGCGGCCCCTCACTACCCCCCGCCGCCTTCGCTTCGGAGTCTCACCTGGTCGGGTGGCCAGCCGAAGTACTCCAGCACCCGCCGTAAGAGATCCAGCACCAGCGCCATGGCCCGCTGCAGGGCAAGAGAGAGGTAGCCGCCCCCTCTGAGGGCAGGGAGGCCGCGCCAAGCGGCGGCTCACCTCCGCAGCACTCCCTCCTCGCCGGGAGCAGCCGGTCCCACTCTCCTTCCACGGGAACTGCCAGCGGGCAACAGAAAGCGGGCACCCCGACCGCCCACTAGGGCCGAAAGGGGCAGAAGCAGTCGCCGTTCTCCCCTAGCCCGCTTAGTCCGGCAGCACCAATCAGGAGTAGGGGCGTAACGGAAAGTAAATCACACCAAGAGGAAGCAGCCATGGCTGAGCGCAGAGCCAATGAGGGGACGAGGGCGGGCCGCGTTCGCGAGGGGTGTCGGGAGGGGCAGGTTTGAAGGCCGCCCTGAGGCCGATACAGTGCCAGTCAGCAGCGGCAGGACTCGCACCATCTCGCCCTGGGTTCCCGGGAGGACGAGGTGGGTGCCGCACCGTGGCAATTTCACTTGTCAGAACGATGGCAGTCGTCCTACGCGTGAGAAACCTCAGCGAGCGCAAAAGCAGAGCCCAGCACACAGCACGAGGGGACACTAACAAGCAAGAGGGCAGGAGGATTTCAGCACTGGAGCAACACCTGACCACACAGAGCTCGCTTCGAAATAAGGAATCTGCTTTGGATACGGCGCTTGCTCTCTTATCTTGCTTGCCACCATTTCTGCTTGAAACGCTGAAACTCGAGGAAAGGCAGCAGTGTAACAAAGTAAAAAAAAAAAAAAAAAAAAAAGCTTCTACATGGGAGAGTGTGGGGTTTTGTTTGTTTTTTTAGCGTGACCTGCTTGTAGGTAATAGGAATTCTTCCAAAGTCCTCATTGTACCATAATTTCATCAAGACTTTCAAGAAATTAAGATAAAATGCATTATTTGACATTTTTTTTTCTATTCATGTCTACAGGCACATGTTAGCAACAGTTCCTACTCCTCTCTGCAGCTTTAGTTGCAATGCACCCATCACTGCCTTTGCTTGTAGTCACTATAACCTGTAACTTGTCGGGTGAATTGATTCTGTAAGACCAAGCACAAGAGGGAGCAGTACTGCTGCCATAAGCTGCCTTAAGGGCACAAACCTGTTTCAGGGTCTTAGGCTTGAGGAGAGGAAGGGTAGAACTTTTTAATGGATAACTTGAAACTGTACTATGGTACCTGCCTTACCAAGGTGTGTTTCTCCAACAGCGTGAGGAAGGCAAACATTTTGCACAAGTGGGTGGGAACAACTACATGCAGTTCTATCACAAAGCTAGGGGGAGGCAGGGTCTCACAAGCAACAGCAAAACTGAGATCAGAACTGAGAACTACTCCAGCACCAGTAACACACCACTTAGGAACTGGAGGCACCAGAAACAAACAAGTTCAAGTCAGTAGATATGACTCTTAATAGTAGAGATGGGACCTGCAGGATCTCCATAGCAGAGGGATTTTTTGAGTGGCCAGCTTTAAGACTTAAATATGTGGCTTGAGACTTAAAGCTGCAGGACTTTACCTCTGAAGGCAAATCAGACTTAGGGAACAGCTCTTCCTCTGAAGCACCAGCACAGCACCACTTGTGCAGAACTTCAGTCTGGGAGGCTGCCCACTGGGACAGTGATGCTACTGCTCGTTTCTGGGAAGCAGGAGGATGTGAGGTTTAATTCCTAACCAAAACACTGAATGAGTGCACAGAGTTAAGACTAACAGTAGAGCTACTGAACTCTGAGGGTGTGTTGTTTTGGGTTGGGGTTTTTTTGCCTAGTGAAATAAATGTCTGGTCTTCTTTGAACTGAAGGATAACTTCAAACTTCCTAAGCACATCACACAGAGACTAAGTGGATTCAAAAACTTCTTCACTGCTCAAGAGCAATGAGTCAGACTGAACTACTGAACTCAAAATATATTTTTTATACTTTCTTTATACCAGTAGAATGCTTGGATTTTTCATTTTCTCCTGCAGGTCTATCAATTATGGTCTTTACCTTCTAACAGGAGAAGTGCAGTATGTACTGAGCTTCCGTTCTCAACAGTCATACAACTACTTCAGTAGCACCAACTGAAAATCTCACACCCTGTTTTTCTTCTCACAATAGTGAAAACTATTCATGCTGAAGGACTAGTAAGGGCTGAAGTATTTGTTTTGGACTTAAAAAATAAAATCTCAACTCCTTCTGTGTCTCTAGCTCTGAAGGACTGTAAGTTGCATCTTTGACTATTTGAATTAAAATATTTTTTTTAATAAATGAATTTACAATTGTCACCAGAGTCTGTAATTAACAAGTCATGTTTAATAAACTACAATAAGTTAAGGATAATGAAAAAAAAGGATTTTTATGATTTAACCTACAGACAGGTCTGTAAGATCAAACGGCATTATCGAAGCAATCTCTACCAGATTTCCTTGGTCATTCAACTAGAACAGAAAACCCGAATCTGCCTCATCATGCAGGAACTATCTTGCCTTATGACAATCAGATCACAACAATCCACTTTCAACTCAACCCAGATGATACAGGTTATCTAAGGTTACAATAGTTCAAGTATATCTTGGTCCTATTTGTTAGTGTCAGACTGATGCTAAATTTCACTTCATTGGGGCAGACTTCGGACACTGCTGCCAAGTTTGGTTTATTCCTTATTCTCATTCAATACACACAAAGTCTGTGTCAGCTTTGCTAATAAGACCAAGGAATAATCAGTTTTACATTTCAAACAGCTATAAAAAGATGCACTGTACATGTAAAAGCAAATCTTGAAACAGCAGTATAGTTTGCCTAAACTTCCTAAAACATAAGGCAGGAATGACCTTTTAATATCTACTACTGGTGGGCAAGAATTATTGTCATTTCCCTTTCTACACAGATGCTTGTAAACTAGCACAATCCAAAATAAGTCTTCTCAACTACAGTTAGGATCAGTGACAAGATTATGTTTTTCTGCCTAATAGTGTTTAATTTGAATAGGGCAGACAATTAACTACTCCCCAGTGGTAAAGGCAGTAAGAGGACACATATTATATATGTACTTAATACAAACACCTCCACCAAAGCTTCTGTAAAAAAAAGGGGGGGGAAAAAGGAAGACATTATGCCATTCCAGGAGCAAACTAAAACAACTACACTTTGAACTCCATGTAACATTAAGATTTACTGTTACCTATATAACAATCTGAGGAAAAAAACCTAAGTAGCTCTGTTGGATCACAATGTTCTTATTCTGTTAATTCAAGTACATCACTGTCAACATTCTGTAGGTTAAAAGTGTACATACCACTAACCTAAGTTTGAGAGTTTGTTTTTGTTTAAAAAACAAAACCAAAACACAGTCATTAGAGACAGCCTTCTGCACTTTGGCTCCAAAAGTACTAGAAGCATGACTATTTAGAAATCAGTGTCAAAGAAATTAAAACTTATTTCTCATATATTTTGTTAACTTTTACCACTGAATTACAATGTCAAGATTTAGGCTTCTAAAAAGCAGAATACTGAAGAAAGTTACTTCCAGGGTACTATAATGGAATTCACACCCTGTAGAAAATGTTTAGCATCTCTGAAATATCTTTACTGATTCAGGATTTGATATATCTTGCTTCACTTCTTCAGGGATTTTTGTGGTGGCTTTTTTTGTTTTGTTTTTCCCCTCCCCCCTACCCTACCCTCCTAATGTCTAATTTCACTTAAGGCTGTAAATGTGCTAGAAGATTTACAGACTTACTCTTGCCAGATTGTATAACTGGAGAAGCAAGTCCACATAAAGAAATTAAATGAGGCAGTTTTAACAAACTGGAACAAAAATGACTAAAAATAAGCTAGATTGATACTGCCATTGATTTCTTAGCCAGATTTTCTTTTTAACAGAAACTAGAATAGCTTGTGGCACACCAAATGCCACTTCTGCTTCATATTTTATAGACACCACACTTTTCTTGCAGTGAGCTTAAACTCTAGGTTTATAAAAATTGTACTAAATGACCCTTGACCAGAGAAGCATCTTTTAATGACAAAGCAAATCACCATGCATCCGTAATGCACGCGGGATCTGCTCTAGACAAAAGCTACAGCAATGAAGCTAGTTGTAGGACGTTCTGCACTAACTGCAAAGATTCCAGTTTTCATCATATCTGGTTTAAAGTTTTTAGCAACAGGTAACTTGGAAATAGGTTTCTAAACTCACACTCCAGAAGGGGAATAACACACTTGAAATCTGCTTTAGCATTTATATATGTATTTCTTAGGCTACTAAAGAAGAGTGACAATTTCACTCTCAAAGGTAAAATTCTTGTTGCACTCTCTAGCAGGGTGAAATATGAATCCAGGTGCATCACTAACAGCATGTAAATGTGATTCTCATGAAGTAACATATAACCGCACTTTGCACAACCTTTTGTATTTACACTATGAGTGGGTAACTACCCTTATATACACTTCTTATAAAAAGGCAACACAGAAGTAATAAGTAGTTTATAAAAAATGCTGCTCCAAGATTTCAGGAGTGCAGAGCTGTAAGTTTACTTCAGAATAAAACACAGACATAGGGGAGAATCAAAACTTTTAGAGTTGTACTTGACCATATATTTGGACAAAGAAGAATTACGCTGCATATAACAAACAGTAAAATTTCTTAAAAGTTGTTACAAATATTTTACTTTCTACCTGTACGATCATTAACATAGTTTACTATATCAAGATTTTTTTTTCTAAAGGCTTAAAACAAAAACAATCCCTCTAAACTACTTTCCAACAGTAAAATTTAAGTAAAATGCTTACATTCATTTAACAACAAAAAAACATTATTAAAAATGTTGTGTGGATGGTGCAACAGCTGCTCTTTCAGCTACAACCTTCTTCCAGGGTTATTCCTGTGAAAAGAAAGAACAACAGCCTTTTTATAAACTGTTAATAACCAAACTCAAAAACTTTTCCCACTATTACTTGAGATCCTGCAAGAACAACTGTCTCATCTGCAATTCATTAAATTGTTTACCTTCTCCTCTTTGCGTCTGTCCTTTTCTTCATTATTCTCAATCGTTTCTTCTTCATCTTCCACAATCCCATCCCCTTGGTATTTGTCATGCGTCCACTTTGGACTGCTACCTGACTTTTTGAAGTTAAAACGCCCTCTGCCACGCTGGAAAGTACCCCGGCCTCTTCCTCTTTTGGCCCAATAATCCACACCATCATCTCTGTCATCATGCTACAATAATACCAGACAAGGAATAAGGTTAGAACATATAGTCTCTTTAAATGTTAGTACTCTATATCAAATTTATACTATCCATAGAAAACAAAAAACAATTAACAATTAAACTTCTTAACAGTTCAGACCATAATTTATGCAATACATTAAGTATATAATACAATTCATGATGCTAGAACTAAAACCACAACAATAAAATTATTTTAAGAGCCCTTATTAGCTATGGGTCTACTCAACTGTTTGTGTAACAAATCAGTTACCTATCACTTATCTTCACAAAAAAAAAATTACTAGCTTTGTGGAAAAATACAAATCTGCAAAGGAAGCATCTCTAGCAATAAGCTAGGATTTTTTTAAATAATATTTTTTTCCTTTAATGCAGACAGGTTTTTATACTTATTAAGGAAAGGTATCTGAAGGCAGTTTTCAGACATCCTGTTTCACCTGCACAAGACAGAGCAAATGAAATTTAAACTGTTTAAATCTGATGTTAACAAACAACAGTTGAGTATCTGTGATAATAAGCTGAAAGTTTGCTGTCTTCCTACCAAATATAGCCTTAAATGGTTTGGCGAGTCTTCTGACAATCATTCCAAGCACTGCATCAAGAGTATACATTATTTTCTAATATAAAAAAGTCTTATATTTAGAAGAGTGAGGTACACTTGCTTCAACATCTGGTTTTTTTTTTACTTGTGATTTGGAAAGAAATCTGAACTCTTAAACACATACCACATCTATATAAAAGACGTTTATTAACAATTATAAAAATTGTTAAAGGGTGGTCTTTGTTTTTTGAGGGTTTTGGGATTTTTTTTGAGGGGTGGCAGTTGTTTTAAAAATTGTCATAGGAGAAAAAAAAAATAGCTGCAGTTATTTGTTCTAGCTATCACAGATTTTCTTATGAGTAGATAATCGCATCTCTATGTTCATAGATCAGAAAAGCTTTTATGTGAAGGGAGATGGAGAAGAACTCCTTATACAAACACCCAAACTGTGATTGCATTATTTCCTGAATTATCTATTTGTGACAGACTATAATGCCATAGGAGAAGGCCCAATTGTGGATGCTAAAATAACTACTGCCTGGAATTTTCCTTCTCGTGGGATCACGAAGATTCCCACCAGCTGTGTGACCTTGGTGGCGGCTGTTTGTAAAACAGTAGAAAGATGTTTTGACTATGGGTGTTGTGACACCTCAGCCATTCACCCCAGGGGGTGGGTGGCTTCTTGTCCAATTGCCTGGAGGTTAAAAGGGTATAAAAAGAGCTGTAAATTAATAAATAAAGGCTTCTTGGCATCTACATGAAGGAAGTTGTCTCTTCTCACTCTTCCTCCTCCTCCGGCTACTAGCAGATAAGCAACACCCAATCTTCACTACTTAACATTTGTCTATGGTGAAACACTATTTATGTAAGTCTGCATTGTTAAGGAAATCAACTGGAACAGAGGCTACATATTCAGCATGCTACACTACTCACTGGGCAGTTACATCAACAGTCCTCCTTTGATAATCCAGATGGGGAAAAAAGGCATCAAAACTAAGGTGATGTTCTTATGACTACCATACTGCTCAACTAACAGAAGAGCTCCTAGTAACACTCAGCCTACAAGCATCCACAAATACTGTCAGCTTTTCCAGATCTTCTACTTCTGCAGACTTTCTGACAGATCTAAGACAAAGCTTGAATGCCATACAGACACAAATCCAGGGAAGCACTGCCAAAGTCTTTTTGGTTTACAATTTGCTTTTCATAATTTCAGTCCAAGTCTGCCTTCCTCCCCACTCACTGATCAAAGGTTTGGAGATTAATTCCTATCAGGCCTCAGTTATTGGCAGCCTGCTGCAGAAAGATGCCAGAGAAGCAGAAGCAGGTGCCACAACCACCCTGGTGTTCTCCTGGTTCCAGAACAGGAGAGGTCCTGGCTGCACATGCATGCTACTTCTACGCTTGTAGAAAGTTTGAAGAAACAAAAGCATGCATAAGATAGCAAGTTCTCCACACCCACCAAGAAGTATTTCTTGCTTTTTGGGGTATATTCAGGATCCCACTCCTCTTCCTTCGGTCTCTTCTGAAAAGTAGTATTTGAGTTGCTGGGACCAGTATTTGTTCCAGCAAAGACTCCTCTGGCTCTTCCTCTGCCCCTAATTCGAAACTGATTAACCAAGATGTCATTCAATCCATTTACATAAAACCACAAAGAAGAGTTCAAATTTTCTATTTCTAAAAACACTCCTGTGCTTAATTACAGTATCTGCAAGTGTAAAATCATTTTAAAATTCACATATTACCTTAAGTAATATATTCAAGCATTCTCTTTGAAATAATGATTCTATTAAACTCAATTGAAACACATTTGAATTCTTGGCATACATTCACCCACAAACACCAAAAAGAAATTCTGACTGTTGATAAACCAGTGTGTTGGGAAAAAAAAAAAAGGTCAGAAGAAACTTCTGAAGCTGTTCAGACAAAAAGAGATCAGAAAAACTAGACTGGAAGAAGAAGAAAACTGTCAGGGGGAAATGAAAAGTCATTTATGGAATCAGTATCAGTTACGAGAAAGTTATTCTAGAATACATATGAACAATGCAGTTTTCAAGTAAGCATATCCACTTTGTGTTACTCAAATATTTTCAACTGAGGTTCAGAAATGTACTTTAGGCCAAATTATATTTCAAATGAGTAAATTCTTTACTCGGAAAAATCAACAATATGTACTGTGCAAAGCAGGAATGCTTGAAGTATAACAGTGTCCAAAATAGTCTTTTTAATTCATTAATTGGATTTTGAAATTTTAGGTTAAAAAACCCTTACAGCAATAAAGAAAATATTTAATTCTAAATACAATAAGGAGTAATATACACAGTTGTAGGAAAGATTAAACAAGAATTTATACCCTCCATTCAAGGGGTGAGGAATGGTGAGGTTGGGAAGATTAGAATGTTAAAACCTGTACTTACTACAGAAGATATAAATAGCCTAGTGGAAAACTCAGAGCTAGGTGTTCAGAGTAAATGTACAAAAATGTGATATATCTTTTTTTTTTTTTTTTTTCCTAACTTGAAAGAGTGTTATTATTTTCACTTAGTTCCACAAAGCTCCAGATTTTGAATGCAGAATACACTGGACAGTTTTACAAAATTCTCTGAAATCAGACTGAAAAGCAATCATATGACTTATCCAATCCAATACAACATAGGCAAACAAACTAAAAAAAATATTGCTTGGAAGGTCACTTGGAAAGTGACAGACTATCATCCGAAGAAAAAATAGTAGAAGAGAGGAAATACTACATGCTCTCTTTCCAATAGCTTTGAAACCTTTGCAAAATTAGGGCACAAGCAGCAGTATCACATTGGGGGCAAAACAGCACGTAGACAAAATTATAACTGGATTAAAAAAAAAAAAAAAGATATATCATCATTTCGTGGTATTAGGTCCTTTCATCAAATTCCCTTTAAGAAGAATATCCAAAGCTCTCCTCAATACTGTATTAACCTTCCACCACCACCAGGTCATCTTTCAAGCAAAGAAATAAAGGAGGTGAAATCCACTATGGTGTTATTTTTTGGGGCTTACTTATAGCAAAGGCTATGACAAAAAAGAGAGAGTACATTTTCTATGGAAAGAGAAAACTTTTCAACAGAACTGTTTAATACAATTGTCTAGGAGCTGGATACTAACGACAGTGTCATTAGAAAATTCTATTTATCCTTATTTCTGTGTTCCTACTTCAAGGAACAACATTCATGAAGGTTATGTACAGGAAGCCTAGCATTAAACAAAGTCTTATTAGCAAAAAATTGATGATTTAACACAAAACTGTCAGTTTAGTTTGTTAAAGTTTTCCTTATGCACCAAGCCATACTCTCCTAGTGTCTCAAGACTTCCTACTCTGGG
>JAOEGS010023818.1:0-29486 GCA_025447755.1 Corythornis vintsioides | reverse complement strand
TTCAAGAATCACCACTATGAAAGACGTCTAGCCTACCATTAATCACTGCAATACTTCCTCATCTTGTTTGTTACAGTATTACTAGTGATGAAGTGTTCAGAACGTGAGGGGAAGAATAAGAGAGCAACTTACAAAGGTGCCTCTTGGCCTGTTGACTCCTGCAAAACCAGAATATTCTTTTTGTTCATGGTGGGTTTTGAACTCTTCATCTCTTTCTTTCTTGCAATCCTTTTCTTCACGAGAACTGGATGAGGAAGAAGATGGGGAGGAAGATGGGGAGGACCGAGCACGGTCTTGATCTCTTTTTTGTTTACTGCAAAATAAAAAGATACACTCTGTGCTATTTTACAAGTACCAGATAGTCTGTAACATGCTATACTAAGAGGGGTCTCATATTTTATGAAAAACTATCCCCCTTCTGGTTATAAAAAGTCACTTATATGTTAGGTATTTCAGATGTTAAGGTGAAGTATAGTTCCACTTTCCAGCCTCCTCTTGCACATTTAAATGCACTAAATGTATATTATTGCTAGTGAGTTGGAAAGCAGCAGTCTGCAAACTGAAAATACTGTTTTTCTGGGTTTTCATGCCATCAAGAGATTCTGTTACTTTTAAGATCTGCCCTTCTTCTGAGGCAGAAATAAAAAAACAACCCAGAAGTTGAAGGGAAGAAATCCTTCAAGGCAAAATTTTACAGTAACTTTACAGTTCAGTTTGCACACTGTTGAGAAGGTGTGGGCTTCCCTACACAGATGGCTGTATGGAACTAGCCAGTGGAAGGTAACGTGGATACCAAAGTCAGAAAGTAAATGGTAAACAGGAAGCATAAGTAAAAATTCATTGTATATCCAGTACAAAGCAGGGGAAAAAAAATTATCCTTACAGCAAGACTTTTAGTAACCCCACAGTAGTACTAATTTGACTCAATTTACAAGATTTTAATGTTCTATTCAAAAGAATGTCATACCTGAAGTAACTCTTACCACTGCTACACAGTATCCACTGAGATATACTAATAATTTTTCTTAAGAACAGCCCACTGGCTTTAGAGAAAAAAAAAACAAATTCCCCTTCTCGCCCATGTTAAAACCTACATATCAGTAAGATTCTCATACTCTGGGTGTTATGAGTTGAAAAAGTGCGGAATCAAGCATAACGAGCCAAAGTTCTTACACAAACTGTTTATAGAAATGTATTGCATTGAAGTCCAACCTCCTGATGTAGCCTGGATAATAGGACAGATTAATTTGTCATTTTTTTTTTCAGTGTTAGCTTGCTATTCCAAAGTTTTTGTCCTCATCCACCATAAGCCGTGTAAAAGACAGATAATACATATTTGCTGTAAAACAAATAATTTTAATTGTTTAAATTTAAATGTTCCATTATACAGTGAAAATTGAAAGCAATTAAGCTTACAATTACAAAAGGCTAATTAGATGCTAAAAACCTATATAGGGACTTCAAATATTTACCTGTCATCTTTGTAAGATTTGTAATCCTTGTAATCTTTGGGTGTTTTCTCTTGCTTTCTTGACCCACTGGATTCCCTGGAACCCTTTGAGTCTCCTCGCTCTTTACTTCGCTCTTTTCTACGTCGGTCAATGTCATGCCGAAGATCAGCAGAATCACACCTTAATTTTTTATCTCCCTGTAAACAAATATGCATTTTGGAACAAAATTTTCAAATAAAACATCCAGAAGATAGTCTGAGTAAAAAGGCAACTTGTGCATCTATTTTCAAACAAGCGAGATAGAATTTACCCAATTTTCAACAAACTCTTCAACACACAAATTAACTGAACACCCTTTACATGCAATGGGTAGATCTAAAAAAACAAGAGCTGAGAATTTCAATTTCAAACAAGCATTCAAGTCAATGGGATATCTATTTTTAGATGCAGGCAGACCATATTCACCGTTTAAGCATTGGTTAAGCATTCATTTCTCATAGTGAAGGGTTTTTAACAAAGTACAAGCACCTTTGCAGTTCAACCATACTACTCACTGACTACTACCCCCCACCCCCCTTCTGTTCTTTGTCCTTGGGCAGTTTAGTGACACTAAATTGGTCAAGGTATGTCCAAGAAGAAAGGAAGAGTGGGAGAAGACTTGACCTTAAATGTCACCATATCAATATAGCAAAATCATGCTATGTAAACTGTATTATTGGTGTGGAGAGGTGGGCATAAACTGTTTCAAATGCAAGTATTCTAGATACAAGAAACTTTTTTTTTTTTTAATTTGTGTTTGTGCATAAAAAATAAGTTCAGATTTAAAGGGACACCCATTAAGTTTGGAAATACAGATGGGATGTTTACTTAGAACCTACTTTTTGACTTTCTTCTTTAAAGACTCTCTCTTCACCTGCTAAACGGGTATGCTTCCTCAGGGTACTTGGAGAGATGTCAATCCTCCTAAGTGCAAAATAAAAGCAGTGTCTTGCCATATGTGTATGTGATTGTTAATGGCTTCAGACATTTCTTTTCAACAGAAAACTGAGAAACAAGGCATTTTTGCAGAACAACTCTTTGCATGTAAAGCCCCACCATGAAAACATAGAAGTGGACGGAAAATTAAAAACCTTGGTTCTGTTTTGGGTGAAGTATGCTAAAAAGCACAAAGAAAAATAGGCGACTTGGTATTTCACACTTTAAGTACAGCTTCAAAGAAACAAAAAGGAAAAAAAAAGTGAGTTATTTCCTAAGATCAGTATATGTAGCCAGTTGAAAATCCACCATCCCCCAAGAAATCATCCACACGACCACAGTTTGTCATAAAGTCAAAAAACAAGTTATGAAAACCTGTAAAGTTGGATATTGAATATTGATACATACTCACATGCACCACAAATGTATTACACTGCATCATGAAACTATTGCACCTGAGCAGAAATTACACCTGCATGCCCACCTTCTTACCTTTCAGGCTCTGACTTTTCAAAAAACTGCTGTAAATTAACACACACAAACACTAAAGTAGTATGAGATGGAATATTTCACATTGAAGAATAAAGATGTATGTACAGGGCTTCTTTTCATCTTCAAGACATATGCCCCTCAATATTTGAGCACTGCATGTGAGAAAAGTAAATACATCCCAAATGAGATACAGAGGTAGAGAAAACATCTGCTACAAAGCCACAGATGAAGCCAGACTTTGCTCAGCTGAGATCACTTTACAGAAGGGAGTTTTGGTGAGGTTTTTTGGCGTTTTGTATTTACAAAGAAATTGACAAAAAAAACCAACCAAACAGAAAACAAACCCCAAAACACAACAAACAACCACCACCACCACATTTGGGGTTCTCAGAATAAATAGTAGCTGAAACAAAGCATCTACATATGCAGTTAACATATACCTATGTATTTCTGGGCTCTTTTGCCGGGTGCAGTGTTCTTCAGTAGCTTTTTGATATGCAGTGAACCTCTCATTTAGGGTCATTCCAGCTGACTTGAAGTATTGCTCTGTTGGTTACAATAGAAAAAAACACTGTTTCATTAGTTTAATTCAACTGACAGGTATTTTTTCACTCCTGACAGAAAGGCAAATAGCAGGCAAATAACACAGTTTTTTCAATAAATCTATCAGGTTAAGCCTATGTAGTGTTTTTCCTATTTTTACACATTCTATAACCCAAACAAATAACAGTGCACATCATCTCTGCAAGTCTACTTATAACTGTGCCATGACTGTATTACATCTAATTCAAGCATCATTTGCTGATTGGACTTGTCATTTTCAATGACATTTTCCTCTCATGAGAAAGTAGCTATTACTTAACAGTTATATTTTGCCCATAAGAGAAAATGAAGTTACATTGAGTCAAGTACTTGATTCATCACATCTTTAAAGGTCAATTCAGTGGAAACACTTAAGTAATGTATGCTTCAATAACTACATGAATGACCTAACAAGTCATTTATTAAAGGAATACAATTTCTCGAAGTTGTGATGATAAACGATCCAAGACAATTAAAACACCTATATGTAAATAAACTCATTTAAGCATCTGGCATCTTGGCAAACTTGACAACTTCTGACAGCTTTTTTCCTCCCTTCAGAGACAATTAAATTAGCAACAACAAAAGTCAGTTTTTAAACCAGCTCAACAAATGTGTTTAAAATGCAATATAGAAATACATAAAGTCATGAGCTATGAAATGTTACATATGAAGCAAGCTATCTGCTTAACAGGTCAACATACATCTGTATCAACTTACCGCCCGGAATCCAGTATTTGTCTCATAACCAACCATTAAAACTTGAAACGGCCACTACAAGGGTAGTGCCTCAATCATAATTCCATCAAACACAGGAATTTGAGCTAGCAACTCTGTTTTTATGCCATTTTTGCCAGGAAGACAGAAGGTTCAACTTTGCCTGTTTGGCATCTGTATCTTTCAACAGCTATTTTACTTTTGTAACATGGATTTTGCCATTTCAAAACACATTCCAGGACCTAGTTACAATGAAAAAGAAAACATCACTGGGCATTTTCAGCTCTACATTAATAAAGAGCTGTTCAGACTGGTCGCATCACACCAATAATGAACATAATTTCCATTTGTCAAAATAGTTACTAAAATCTGACCACAGACCACAGTAAATTTTGAGACTTAAAGAGATGCTTTCAAATACAACCACAATGTACATATTCTAGTAACTTGACCAGACAGGCCGTTACATTTACCAGGTAGGTATTTGTTTAACACATAAAATTTACAGAAAAACACTCTATTCTGTGATTAACAAGTGAGAGCTTTAGGAATATTGTTTCACCTACAGCCTACATACGTACCATAGAAACAAAAACTTATAAAGCTCAATCCAGTGAGAGATCTAAGTCTCTACACATCAATAAAATACTTTCACAACAAATCATTATACTCTAAATAGGTGTCCCAGTAAGAAGTAATTTTTTTTAATCCAATACATTATCATAACCTATTATTGATTACTATTACTTTATTCTTCATATATAATTCAAAATGCAGGAAGTCATTTGGTCTTAGTAATCTGAATTTTGCCAACAAGATGAGACTTAACAGAACCATAGCATGTACTTCTAGCACACAAATCTTTGCAGTTTTAAAACCTAAAGCATCTTAAAAAACAATGCTTACAGATAAATACACTGAATCTGGTCACCTAATTTCCACACTCCCCCTCTGTACGATAAAGCAAAATTATTTTCACCAGTAAATTCTTCTGTATTATCTTGGTACATGGAGCACAAGAACAAGATAAGAGCCCAGTGAAATAAAGTAAATGCTATAAACCAAAACAACAAACCCAACAGAAACATCTGAAGAACTCTCCAAATATCCTCACTGGATTTTTGAGATTTATTTTTTCATCAGAAAACTTGTGACCAGATATGTGACCTAAAGTAAATACATCTACATTGATGGTGTGGGTTTGGTTTTTGGTGGCCTTTTTGGAGGTTCTGTTGTTATTGTTGCTTGACTGGGGTTGGAGGGAGTGTTGGGTTTTTATACTAAGCAACAGCCTCTACTATTATGTCATTAATAGTTAGTATATAATTTAATTTATAGGAGGTTTATTTAGACACTGCCAAGTTTCTGTAAGTCAAATTCCTGGCTCCAGCACTACAATACTATTAGATAGGAATAAAAATAAGTATCAGAGTGTATTTTAGTATCTTTTTTCTTTTTTTTAGATAAATTTTTCTTCCAGAAAGAATCTGGAAAAGTGCTCTAGGGTGCTCCAAATGAATGCAATTGTATTTATAGTGCAAAAGACACTTGTAAACCCTCACTGCACTACTTTATATACTAGTTTTATGTTAAGAGCTAGCAAAATAGTTAACTAAGATTGAATAATGTAGTACATTTAAACTGTAAAAATTCAACTTTACATACTACTTAAACTCAAAAGTTTATCCATAAACATTGTATAGCTGCTATTATGCTTGGTTTTGGATTTTTTTTTTATACTAGCTTCTGTGATTATTTTTCTAATTATTTCTCTGTGTACTTTAAAAGAAAGAGCCTGATTTTACAACATGACAGGAGAGCTGAAATTTTCCACTACTAGAGATAAGAAATAGGCTTAAATGAAGCTCCCAGATGTGTAATCAGTAGGATAAACAGAATACATACCTTTGACATGATGAACCAACGACACAATGTGCTGAATAAATGACTCTGACGTGCTTTTGCTGGCCTGTGGCAACTTAATGTGGTCAAAGATGGATCGGAACTCTTGCTCCTTCTTGACGGAATGGACAAGTGTGCTAGCAAGCAGCCTGTCTTTAGTCAAGGAAGCAGGTCTAAAATGCATCAACAACAAGAGACACACAAAAAGAAACCACTAGTTTAAATAAAGATGAACGACACCACAGGCCAGTGGAGAACCACACTGTAAAGTGGAATCATTTACCTATTGGAATCATCAAGAGGTACTGGTGCCATTTTGAGTTTAACTTCAGGACGATGGGAGTCACTGGCTATCATTTTGATCCTAAGTGGGCTCTCCTCTCTGAAGGTGGATTTTTCTCTCGCATCCAGATTCTTGTGTAGAGGGGGACTGTAATCAAAGAGTTCTTTGAGCTTTTCAGACTTTACCTGCTCAGGTGACTGAGTTTCTTTCTTCATCATTAGTCTCTCAGAACTCTTGTCTTCTTCCTTGTGCTTATCTTTTGTTGCACTAGGCCTTTCCACTACATAGCCAGTCTCTTTAAGCTTAAAGCTTTTCTCATCTCTAAATCCATCGCTCTCTCTATTGCCCTTGATTGATATTTTAGATTTGTACTTGGCTCCTTCCTCCTCAGCATTCCGGTGAGATGCAGTAGGAAAATTTTTACCCTGATCTGCCAGGACAGACTTTCTGAACTGTCTGTAATCCTCTGTCTCCTCTGTGTCCTCCCCTTCAGAGTCATTAAACTTTTCTTTCCCAGTCTCTTTATCAATGAAAAAGTCTAAAGTTTCCTGTTCCTCCCATTCCCTTTCTCCCTCTGTCCTCCCTTTTTCTGATCCTCTCTCCTTCTGGGCCTCCTTCTCCCTGGTATTACCCCTATCAAGCAGGTATACTCTAGACTCTTCATCTGTGTACCTGTGGATGGCAAAGAAGAGACTGGTAACTCTGGATTGCATTCATTCCAGTTCACTTGCATTCCTCTTTTGTGTCAAACCCACACAAAGAAGAAAACATATTCCTCTGATCAATTCAACTTCAGCATGCAATGCTTCACACACCATCACCAATGTACCCACAGTCATTCATGTACTACTAGAGGCACCTGATGATTATAATGCCCTTCCTGGGGAACACCTAGAAATCATCTGCTCAAGTTTATATAAAATCTAGTGGTTTGTTTTCTTGTCTGTCTTAGTAAGTACCCAATTTCACATTCTCTTACACCAGCCTCTTTTTTTTGTTCCAACAAATACACATGAAGGTTGGCAATTGATTAATTCATATACGGTTCATTCATGAACTGCAAGCAGTTTTTTTACTTTTTTTAGTGAAAAAGTTAAAGGAGTACTATGAGAAAAAAAAAAAAAAAGAAGAATAATTTTCAAAATCCTGCACATTTCTAAGACAATTCCAAAATCTGACGTGTGTAATGCATTCATTACGTGTACAAGCAGAGAACCTTTAGAAGGCAGCTCTCCTAAATGCAGAAACACACTTACCAATTAATTACTTCAGCCAATGCCTTATCTATACACTATTTTCACAAAGGTCCTAATATGTTCACCAACTCCAATACATCTAACCAAGTAATATTTTTGATCTTCTGAGTAATGTATTTTAAAATAAATTACTGACTGGACAAATACATTTAAAAGCCTACATAGCGTAGTCATAGCTTTGCTGTACAATTAATAACAAATCCACTGAAGCACATCACATTAGAAACGAACAGTCTCGTTTCAGCAATATTTTTACAATTAAAAAAAAAATACTGTATCAGACAGCAAATTTAAGAATGTTAATTGGAAAATATACATTGAACTTTAAATATGTTGTCCTTTATGTCAGTAGAATTATGTTCCAAGCATACCAAGACCTAACTCTTTAATAAATAATGCAAGTCAAGACTTATAGAAGTTATCATACTGCAACACATAATTAGCAATCGATGCTGATTATGTTAACAAAGAAATCATTGTATCACATCTGCATTTTTAGACTTAAGGAGAGTTTGCATTTCAAACTATGTAAAGTATTAACATTTTTAAATAATTTAACAGAACTAACTATCAGACAAGTCTGATTCACTATTACAATTAAGATTTTTCTTAACAGCAAAAGGAGTGCAAGAAAATACATTGTAAAGGCAAAGCACACACTACTTTTCCTCAGGGATACATGTCCCATCTCCCCTAGACAACAGCTAAGAACCTGAAGCATTTCAGATGGAAAAGGCACGTTTCAAGCTCAATTCCAATCAGACTAAAATTAGTAATCTTTATTCCGTAGTATTTCATAATGCATTTTCCAAGACACAGTGATGATCTTGTCAAAACTCTGTAACACACAGCAATTTCAGGGGTGCTATCAGGCTTATAATTAAATTCTTACCTTTTCATAAACTTTCCACCCTTTGCAGTTTCCTGTTCGCCACCCTCGGGATAAAATGACCGCACTCGAGCCTCCTCGCGGGGAGCGCTCTGCGATGGGATTGTCTTTGCAGGGCTTCTCCTCGAAGGGATGTGATGCAATGGGCTATTCTGAGAAGGACTATAACGGCTAGAACCATTTCCAAGAGAACCAGAGCCAGACCTCTCAGGACTATGCTGAATGGAATGGGAATGTTGAGGTGTGTCCTTTGCTGAGTGGGCTGTGCTAAGCAAAGGGGCATCAGAGCAAGATGAACTCTGACTAGGCGGGGTAGCAATAGAAGGACTATGGGGTGACCTCGGACTGTTATCATACGCTGAAAGGCCAGGCCAAATGTCGCCAGAAGCTGCTGATGATTTGTTAAAATCGTCAAGTGACTCTGATGGGTCATGTTCAAATGTATCTTTCTGTTCATCTTGTGATTTATTTTTCAAGGGGCTATCTTGTAAAGGAGCCCCTTCAGTTTTCTTTGCCTGCTTTTCCAGAGACGCACGTCTTTTGGAAGAGACAGGTGATTTGCTGTATGGGGATGAAGAACGAGATGAAGAGGACCTTGGGGACCTGGAAGATCTGTAAGATCGACGAGATCTGCTCCGGGACCTCTGGGAAGACACAGACCTTCGTTTTGGGCTTCTGGAACGTGAACGGCCTCGCCTAGGACTTCGGGAGTGTCTTCGGTTCCAGACAGGCCTATAACCTCCACGATGGTATCTACCACCTCCTCCTTGATAATACCCTCTACCTCTTCCTCTGTAACCATAGGGACGTCTCATTCCTCTATTATTTCTGTAATCTCTGCGATAATCTCTAGAATAAACACGATCCCTGCTGCGAGATCGTGAGTATGTCCTTGACCGAGACCTAGAACTAAAATTAAAAACCAAACATTAACTTTAGACAATCGAAGAATTAAAAAAAAAAAAAGACAATAAATGCTAGATTTCTCAAATGCAACCAGAATGGTAAGAAGGCAGACTAACAATCTGAAAGTAACTTTTACAATCTATTTAGTATTTCCATCTCAAAGGATTGCAATAAACACGTCTATCATCCTAAGGACCAACATCTTCATATGATTAAGACATTACCAGCCTCAATGGCCTGTCCTGTAATTTTATTCAGATTATCACAACTTTGGAGCATGACATTCAGTTCCTCAGCCACCGCCTGGAACATGTTGTTACATAACCTCCAGTTCAATATGCCAGCCTGTGGACAGCAGCTGATGCAGTAAACATTGAACTCAGCCACTTCTTTTACGAAGATGGCAATGTCCACTAGGTAGACAGATGAGGAAAAGGCTGGAGGTAACTAAGAAGATACAGAAAAGCTTATCTGCTGAAGTTACTCCAGGTCTGAAAAGTTGCACAAGAAATATAGTATTTCCACAAATCGTAGGGAAAGAGACTGGACAAAAAAAATTGTATGAAGGGGGAGGGGAGAATCAAACAAGCCACAAATCACAAAGAACCGTTAGCATTCTGAAATTATCTTCAGTTTCAGGAAAAAAACAGACAAGTATTAAAGTAAGAAAAATTTCATTCAAAGCAGAATCTATCTACTGCCTAACATGAACTGAGACCCCAGGTTAGCTTCTGTCACAGCATCATGCAAGTGAAAAATTATTTCCAGACAAAAGTTAATAAACTAAACCAACTTTTCATGCAGTAAGATATCAATGTACCTGTATCTCTTTTTCCTAGAATGTGATCTTGATCTTGACCTAGAGCTGGACTGAGATCTGGACTTTGATCTTGAAGAATGTGATCTAGAGTTAGATCGACCCATTCTTCCCAGTAGATATACTCCTTTCAAAGAGGAAAAGCAGCGAGTGGAGAAGGGGAGAAAAAAAAAAAAAAAAAAAAAAGCCACCTTTTAGAGTCCATGTATGTCATATAAATGAACAAAATTTTAATATGCTAAAACAAGAATGTTAGAAAGAAGTGTAACATTTTTTTAAACAATAAAAGTCTGATGACCATAGAGACATTTATTACCAAATTAAAAGGTCAACCACACCTTAAAAATGTAACATGGCTACAGTACACACAGTTTGTTTAAGAAGATAAACTATAACAGTAAAAGGTTTTCCTGTTTTAATAGCAAACTGATCCTGTAGAAGGTGAGAGGAAGCAACACAAAACACTCTTCTGCAAATAATGCAAGAATTAACCTCATTCTGGAGAGTGATGCATTTTTCTATATTTTAAACAGAATTTTTACTCTGTGGAACTTATAGTTTGCTTGAATCTCCAATGCACCAATCTTTCTTTGGAAGGACTTTACAGTCCTCTACAATGTACATTTTACATAAGCAAAGTGGTTTGAGCCTAGGGTATTACTTCTCTTAACTGTACGTACTAAAGCTAATCTCTCTGATCCGATTTTCCAATGGTCAGTATACCCACCCTGCATCTTTTAAGGTTAACTTTGATTTTTAAGCTAGGTGTAAAATGTATGGCCAACTTGAAGATTTTATCAGCTAGTTAAATAATATAGCTTGAAACAGAATTCAACATTTTTTCAGCTCAAATTAAACTACGAAAACGAAAAGTTATTATAAAGCAACAAGTCCTAAAAGTAAACACATATGTACAGTAGTTTTCAATATGTAATTAGTGCTAAGCATAAAACAAATACACACCTTTTCCTTTTCTTTTCAGATCAGTGGCTAAAAATGCCAAATGTAATTAATAAACACTTTGACCCATTACCATTTTCTTTTGAAATTGCCCAGCTTAAAAAAAAAAAAAGGAAAAAAAAGGGTCACATTAGACAACCTGAATATAAACTGTTAACAAGTAATTACATATTTTCAGGCCTTTGTAAGCTAAATACCTATAATCGTTAGCATTCAACAATAGTTAAAACAAAAATGGAAAACAATATTTAGCTCTTGTATCACAAACAAGCATGCAAGCATAAAATTACTGTATTGAAAAGCCAAGTAAAACCCAACAAGCCCTTTCTGTTACAAGGCACTTTATATAATCTTTGTTACTTGGGTGATATTTCTATTATGTAAACACAAACAGCATTAGAGCTTAATTTAAAGATCATAACATTTCAGATGTTTTAGACATGTAAGAGAAGCCAAATTAAAAAAATGCAGACCAACTTTTTCCCTATCAGCTGGCCCTGCCTGTCCCTTATGACTTTCCCCATCACAGTAGCACAAGAGTTTGCATGGCCTCAAGGAGAGGTTATTTCATCTGAGATTAACCTAGCAAAAAAAATGCTAGCTTTTCATTTAAAACTAAGAAAAAAGTATTTACCTTGGAGAAAGTATGTTGAATCCTGCCTTTTATTTTCTTCTTCCGTTAAAAAGCAAATTTACATAACCTATACTCAGAAGTTGGTTTCTAATGCATTATGTTCAATTAAACTCAGAGAAAATGTCTTATTATTTCTTATGCTCATCTACTCACAGGCAATGTAAATTTAATTGTAAGACATGAAGCATATGAAAGATAGGGAAAAAAACCAAACACCCAAACCAACACACTTTTTGCTATTACAAGTAATTTTCAGACCAAACTTCAGATGCAAGATAAGTTGATAATACAATCCAGCTTTAAAATAAATTTATTCTTCCCTATATTCAACAATAGCATTTAGGCATTTGCTTTCCATGTGCAAAGTAGGTGTACACAGTTGACTTTTACAAGAGGTACAGTAATTTCAGAAAGTTTTCTATATTGCAGTTTCTTATTGGAAGCATAATTTTAGGAAAACAGAAGTGAATCTTCGTTTTAAATGTTTGGGTTCTATCAGAATATTTAAAATAGAATTAAGTTAATCTTACCTCAAACTGTTAGTTGGTGCCAATGAAGGAATTGTTTCAAAACTCTCTATTTGTGCTCTCAGTGTTCCCTACAGAACAGAAAAAGAGATTGTCAAAGACATGGAACTTTTACTAAACGGCAGGTAATACCTTTTACTTAAATGGGTTCAAACATTATTTTTATCATGTTTATCATGAAAGGACAACTTATAAGAAACGGCAACTTTACTCTTGGACTCTGGGAAGCCACAAGACCACAGCAGCTCAAGAGCTGACCACTGCCATGGGGCAAATCCTACGTCCTTTACACTCATGACCACTCCTCCTTCAGCCTTGCTTACAGGGCTGTGCAAGGCACAACAACCCTCACCTTCACCACAACCATGAAACCCTTTGGATCCTTCAGTGAGCAGGCTCTTGATACCCAGAAAACACTTTGAAATGGCTAGGTTATCAAAGTGGCTTAATGAAGGGCCAAACAAGTGCAGAGCTGGATTATGTAGGCAAGAAGAACATGCAGCCAGGAGGGGGTAAAAAAGACAGCAGCAAACCAGTCTGAATTCTAACATCATACAGCTTTGTGCTTAACTAGAGCTATCTTTTTTGATAGCTGAAGGAGGAAAAAAAAATGAGATGGGGACTTAGGACAGCAATGCGAGCTTTCTCTGTGAATTTGTCTGCAACATTTATACAAGCTTTAAACCTTCACATTTAAAAATACATGCGTATACTTGTTCACCTAAATAACCAACATCATCTTCAAAAATAAGCTCTTTCACGGGTATACAGAAGCAAAGGACAGTTGTAATAATGAAACCAGTCTCAAAGGTGCAAACTTTTTGCTGGCCTCAGCGTATAGTTACCTCAAAGCCTTAAGACTGTGTACATTTGTAGTCTGACTCAACATTAAGCAAATTTTCCAATTCCACTCAAGCAACTCAGAATTTTGTCCCAATTCAATTTAGACAAGACAGATCTCTCAGAAATTCTGCATCTCACCAATTTATTCACTAAAGCCAAAGTCATAGGACACCCACTACTCCTAAACAATAATTTTGTACTTGTTCACAGACATTTTCAGTGCTTTCTTCATTTAGAAAGAAATGCAGTACTTGTGTTCATAAACACTGCTTTCAAAAAGTCCACTTACCATTCACTAGTAGTGACCAAGATATTTCCAATCTCTACAAAATATATGCTTTAATAAGTTTAAGTTTTTACTTCTCATCATCAGCAAGCATGAGTCTCTGAAGGAGCACAGTAGTGTATCGGACCATTTCAGATCTTGTCTAGACAAAAGGTGAGATGGTATTAGCTAGTAAAGATTAATTAAGGCATTCAGAAGTCTAGCACAAAAAAAGTTATACAATCTTCAGCTAAATGGTTGAAGTTCAGTTCGAGATTTTAAGTCAATATTTAAATCATCTCTACTTCTGACTTCTAAAAACAATCTGTTGGTGTTAGCTGAAAACTAAACTTCTAAATTTAGACAAGTCTCTAGATCCTGGGGATATAGAACAATATAGTTATTTCACGTTTAAAACCTCTAGGCAGAAGACAGGATCTTAAATTACTACAGCTCAAACTCTGGCAGTCACTTCTGTACAGTTTCAGGAATCTTTTCTAGCAACCAGCAAATGTGAGAAGTACCCACACTTTTTTTTGTTAAACAGCCATTGGCCACACCATCTCCAACTACCAGCAGCTACCCTTCTCCCTGATGTATTTATATATATTTTAAGGACAGTATGGATATAATATCTTAAAAGAGATTTTGTTTCTAATAAAAAAAAACTACATATGGAATAGAAAACCTTAAAATTATTTGCAACTTTCTTTTACATTCAATTGTAAAGTATAGAAGGCTGACAAATGCAACTCCATTTGCTAAACAACAATCACAGTTAGAAACAGAAAAAGTGGACTACAAGGCTGTTGTTTGAATAAAGTTTTGTCCATGTAAATACTTGCAATATACAAGAATCTAGAACTCGATTAATATCTATTAAAGCAAATTTAGAGAAGAACAGTGGTGGAAACAAATATGTAGGAAAACAGCTCCTTTATTAACAGAAAGCTTCTATATGCTTCACACTTTTGCAAAAAAAGTACACAGTCCTATGGAAGCATCACAGCTACAAAATATTATTTAACAATATCAAAGTCACTCAGCGATGCCTCCTGTAGCCTCATGTTCACTGCCAGTCTGGACTGGCTACACCGCCTCAAGTGCCAAGCCCCATGTCAGTGGCACAAGTGGTAAAGAGCACTGAAAGAGAGGCATTAAGCATGGTATGTTGCTATACATCATCATCAATCTGTATATCAAAAGCCCAGTTGTCCCTCTCACTTCAGCACACAAAGCTTATCTCTGCACTGGTCTTAGAGTCAGCCAAAATTGTGAATTAAGAATATGACACAAAGCAACATAATGGACGTTTTTAAGTATTTTTAAGAGGACCACAAGTGCTGGAAGCATAGCCTATGGCTGAAACACCAGGGCTGTTATCCATGTGCTTTTGCTACTCAAACTTCCTTTTCCCTTGCTTCCTGCCCTAAATATACAAAAGGAGGTATCTGACTCAATCATTTCATCTATCTGTTAGAAAATCTGGATATTACAAAGAAATGTGCTGTAGCTCTGTAGTACTTTAAACCAGAACAATCTGTAACTGCTAGTTTAAAGAAACAATTCCATCTCTCCCACTGTTTCCTCACATTCCTGATTTGCTTTAAGCCAGCACAAGTATTTCTATAGCCACACAGTGAATTAGATTATTATATGTATAGACAACCTGGATTACTTTCAGTATAAATTACTTTTCCAATACAGTTCATGACACAGCCCCACAAACGATTGGGACAACACAGGGGTAATTTCAAGAGCAGCCAGACAGGACAGCTTCTTTTGGCAGCACTGCAATCTTAAAGGTTACCTCAAACTAGCTTTGAAAAGCCACCAGCAGCAAACGTGAAAGTTAAGCTTTTTAACAATACTTGCAAGCAGCTAAGCAACAAACAAAAAAAAAAACAAGCAAAAAAAAAAAAATTTACATACACCACCGAGGATAGTCCACGACCTGTCAGATTCATACCAAAGAGGGGGAAGTTTCTTAACAATATAACAGCAGGATCTTTGGGCGTTTAAAAACAGGCTCAGCCAGCAAGCACAACCATCAAGCAACAACAAAATACCCAACAGAATTAGGCTTATTCCTCCACAAATAATACACTAACATATTGTCGGTCACTGTTCACATTGCTGTGTGAAGACAAAGAACAGTGGTTTCAATTCCTTTAAAACATTATTCTAAAGAGTCCCTATTACACCACTGTTGTTAGTTTTGTCAGAGTACAAATGCAATGTATCTGTTAAGCTATTATAAAAGTTCTACACCATGTGGAAGTTTCTGAAGATATTTTAGAACAGTTATCCCTCCTTAAATCAGCAAAATATTGCTTGCTCTTAGCTTAATCATTATAGCTATCCTTCAGTTATAGTTATTTAGCAGTCTACATTTCTCTTGCTTAAGCATTACTTGAAAGCTGTCAGGAAGATTTAAGTCAAAATCTTGTTAAAGAAATTCACAAGCTGTTGTCAAAATGCATTTTCATTCAGAAAGAAGAAGGCTTCAGAAGAATTGAGGATTATACAACCAAGACAAAACAAAGGAGATAGGCCGGTCTTCAAGAAATCCCAAAGAATTTGCAGAATTCTCTGATAATACAAACACTAAATTACACTCAGTCTTAATGAGAGAGCAGAGTAAGACATCTATTTAGTGCTTGTACATCTGCCATGCTTTCTTATCCATTCTTTACCTTCCCTCCCCTATTTTTGTAAATGCTCACAAACTTAACAGAAGCACATCACAAATAAGAATAGAATGTATTTCATTACTGATCACTCAGACCCATACCACTCAGACCACCAATGATTAATTTTACAGATACTAAAATACCATACCAAATTTGCCTAAACTATTAACTTGGAACATATAAATAAGAGCTGTAAAGTATATTTCCCCTCTATTTTATTTTCTTACATTGTATCTTCATAACATGCACATAGTCACAAAGACAGAAGAGGCACGTGTGACAATTAAAACATGAAAAGTCAACTGGAACAATAAAACACACAAAGGCTTTATTTCCTAATTCACTCTTTTCTTTATAGAGCACAATATAAAGTATATGCAAATTATGTCAACAATCAGCATCGTAGTAACTGTAAAATCAGCTCTGCAAAACCATCATGTGATAAGTAGCTGCTCTTTTATGTAATACTATTAGCAAACAAATAAATACATGTTTCCTTCACTAAAAACACAAAACCCAAGGTGACTATTTCTAAGAATTCTGTCAATACACAAAAAGGAATTGGCACGCTTTTGGATACACATTGGATAGCTATTCTCGTTAATTTTTGGTTAGTGTTTAAACATTTTTTTTTCATATGCCCTTACGCAGTAATTTCCACAATGTTTTTGCAATAAGCTGTAAAAAATGGCTGTTTTGCCCCCTCGACTCACTTCAAGACTGATATTCACATAGGTGCTTCATGAGCTGGAGCAGAAGAAAACTGCTCTGGCCAAAGACAAAGCTGCTTTTTCAGACACATCACCTCCCAGATCCCATTTACCCCAAAGCTGCACAGAGGCCATTGCCAGCACAATGAACAAGATAGCAGTGCATCTTCTGCTAATACCTTTGGGGAAAACACACAGATAAACTAAATACAGTTGTTATAAGCCAAAGGCTTACTTTCTTCAGTAGTTTCCTTCACCTGTCTCCACTACTTGTAAACGAACCTCAACTGTTACCTGGCATTCCTCAATCCCCTAACACCACAATCTCTCCTCGACAACAAACAATCTAACCCATGCAAATATCTGCATTCTAGCTCCAAACAGCAGTTCCCTAGTGACCCTTTCTAAATTCCTACAACTGCTGCATTCCCAACGGCAACAAGCCCTTCCCAACGATGCAAGCTCCCCCCACAGCCTTCACCTGATTAATTACTCCACACGGTGAGGCTCACTAAAGCCTTGCTCAAGCCATGGAGACTGTTCAGGAGAGAGCCAGTGACGCCCCAAGTCCCGATATATATATGTAACACTTTAAACCTCTTCCCGCCATTCATCAGTCTGCCATCAACATCAAAAGGGAGCAGTGGGAGGAAGCAACTGCTACCCTCCCTGGCATAAGAAGCTGCCTGCTTGGAGAGCACCTCAGAGCCAGAGCATTTACCACTTCGTATTTTCCCCACTACTATCTAAAGCAATATTATCAGAGATGAGAAAGAGGAGGAAGCAGGAGAAAGACAACAGCTAGACAGCGTTTTCCTGGAACCCCACGCTTCTTAATCAATCCTTCCCACACTGAGAAAAACTATTTTAAGGCATGTTTTTATATATTTATAACAAACCAATAATTACTCAAGCTGTGACTACTTGCAGCATCAAGTACAGTTTAACTAAAATTAAATTTCTGTAATAAAATTTTACTGCTACGTTTAAGGGAAAACTTTGATCTGAGAGATAAGCAAGTGACAAGTTACACTGATCACCATGACACACAAAACAATATTTTGATTTTCATAACAAAATTAAAAAGCAAAAAGTAGGGGGTTTACTAAGCAAATTAGAAATAAAGGACAAGATTCTACAAAGTTTATATACAACAGTACAATCAGTACCGGGCAAATAAGAGCCCCCTTCAGCTAAGAGCATAAAACCCACCCCAACCCCTCACCGTCTTTTGCGGGAATTTCTAAACAGGGCAGCGAGTACTGGAACCGCAGTAACGCCCGAAAGAAGTTCCCCCAACCAGCCTGAAGTCTGATCCAATAGCGGGAAGCATCCTTTCACCCTAGCCCCGTTTCTCTCCTTAGTCACACCCGCGAAGATAAGGGGGAGATTTTAGATCCCCGTCACCCGCCCTGCATGGCGATCCACTCGGGCCTATCTCCCACAGGGAAGGCAGAAAGACGGCGACCCATGTCGGCCAGGGTGGAGGCACAACGGTGCAGGCCGCCCGTACCGCGCCCCGCCCCCCCACCCCCGGCGGGCTTCCAGAAGCCGCGAACCACGCTCAAGGCAGATTCGCGGCCACCTCCCGCCGCCCTTTCCTTCTCTACCTTCGTTCCCTAGGGCGCCGTCGAGGCTCGGGGAGGAGTGACGCCGGCTCTGCCCGATTCCCGCAGGAAACGGCGACCCGCGGCAGGGCGGTAACGGCGGACGCCTGGCCCCGTAGGCAGCCACGGCTGCCCAGCCCTCGCCCAGGGGAACGCTCGAGCCCGTCGCCCGGGTGCTGGCGCGGCTTCCGCGGGCAGGAGAGGGGGAGGAGGGGGAGCGTTGAGAATAATGGCTGCGGAGCGCCGAGGTCACGCGGCAACGAAGGGCGGGACAGCGCGGCGCGCGGCTATCGCTATGGGAGGGGACACGCGGCCGCGCGCGGGGAACGCAGGCGGGCCGTGGGATGGCTGCTTCCCCCCCCCCCCTCAGCCATCTCCCCCTGCCGCTCGGGGCTGGCTAGGCCGCGGCTACGCACAACAACGTCCCGCAAATCCTCCCCGCGGCCCCTTCACCTCCACCGCTTCCCCACCTTGCGGGCGAAACTGTCGGCGGCCCCGCTCGCTTACTGCAGCTTGGCAGCCATTTCCCGTCTCGCCGGAGGAAGAAAAGTGGGGCCCAAAAGAAAAAAAGAATAAACCACCATAGAGAGAGGGAATTGGGGGGGGGTTGGGTTGGCGGCCTCCGCGGCGGGTGCGTAACTTCCGCCCTGGGCGGGGAAACAGCAGTCCCGCTCACCGTCTGAGCGCCATCTTGGTTTTGGGTAGCCAGCCGCAAGCAAGATGGCGGCTCCCGGCGCTGATACCTTGCCGCAAGTCGCCCCCGAGCCTGCGTCCCGGGGCAGTGCCGAAGCCTTGCCCGACGTCCCCCAACACTGGGCGGGGGGAAGTGGTCCCTGCCCATACGGCTGCAGCTCCTGTCTCCTCTCGCACTGTCACAACTAAAACCCGTCGCTTTTCTAGTCTCTCGTATCCCTAAGCGTGATCCGAGGGGTCGGGCCTCCCTGCGGCCGCTGCCTTGTTACCTGCTGGGCGGGGTGCGCATCCATCCACAGGAGCTGCTCGGAAGGCCTTCTCTGTAAAGCGAGGCCTGGCCGGCCGTTCAGCAGCCAGCGGCATTGGCGCCTTGCCGCGCAGCAGGAAGGAAGGAGCTCGCTTGGCCGCGCTACTTTACTGCAGCGGCTTTTGCAGCAGAGGGGCCCGTAGCGCTCGGCTACGCTGCAGCAGCGCGACGCCCGAGAGGAGCCTGCCCCGGGAAGTGGCCGCGGGCGTTTCTGCGTCGCCACAAAATGTGCAGCAAAGGGCTGTGGGCGAGCGATAGGTATTGACTGTATATACACGCATTTCTAAAGCATATATACACAACAGACGTGTGTCGATTCAGTAAGTCCTAAAATTTGCTCTGCTTTAAGCATGGCCACCTATGGAGGCAGAAACCAATGAGTAGCTGGAGCTGAAAGAAACACAGTGAAAATTTTTTCTGACCAGTTGGCTTAACTGATGAACAACCTGGCCTTGAGAGACTTCTTTAGAGCTTTTCCTTGTATGCAGGGGTAGGAGTATCCAACATGTACTTCAAGTGCTACACAAGTGCTACAACTTTGACTGTAACCAACAATAAGATGTTATCTTGGGCAGAGTTATGGAGGCTGTTTGACAATGGACTTTTGTCAGGAAACCAGCTTGCTAAGGCCAGTAAGGTTGCTAAAACTGCTAGAGGAGATTTGGTTGAACACAAACCTGCCCCACATACATACTTCTTAATTGGTTCTGAAGACCTGTGGGGTGTTCCATGCTGTTTTCCTGCAGTCATGTAGAACTCTCCTCTATTTTTCTGAGATACTTGTGATTTATCTTATTAGGACAGAAATGTTGGTAACTTCTACTTTTTCTTTCCTCCATTGTATTTAAGACAACATACAGAAGAAAAAACTGTAAAGTGAAACTTTGAAAATTTTAAGTATTTCAGATATATTTGCCTAATAACAAATGATGCAAGTTGTTTCAAGTTTTGCTCACTCCTTGTTTCATAAAAAAAAATATTTATGTTTGAGCTATGGGCTGTGCAATTATTCAGTGTAGCCCCTTGTTAGCAAAAAACATTAGGACATGCACCTGTGCTTTGAAACACATCAAACCCGTGGTTTTTGAAGGGTAATGACATGAAATACAACCTGAGAGGTCTCCAAATTCTTGAAGACCCTGACTTTAGATGGCAATTTACCTTGTAAAATTACAGATGTTTTTATTTTACACAGTTTGCTCAGACTTCTGTGGTACCTCTGACCTACCTTTGATGTTTTAGAGGCACTATCTTCTGCTACACAATTAAAAAAAAAATCCCTTTAAAAAAATAAAATAAAATCGTCTTTATTAGGCAATAGTAGCTCTGGCCATGACACAAAGTGCTACTTTATTTGAATGCAGCAACAGTCCAAAAAATTTACAGTGAAGTACTGAATTCAAGGCAATGGGAAGACACTTGAAGACAAAGCAGCCCAATAATGCTATGTCATCACCATCCCAGGCCGAACTCTTGCTGACCATTGGCAGATGTCCTAACTAGTCAGTGAGTTGGACAAGTGCTTGAACATCTGAGCACTTACACAGAAAGGGGAAAAGGGCAGGAAAGTCCACGGTTAATAGCAGTGAAACCAGATTCCCAACAGGTAATGACTTAATAGCAGTGAAACCAGATTCCCCAACAGGTAATGACTTTCTGAAATGTTACAGGAATGATAACGTAACCTCAAATCCAAAGGTTTATTAAGAATGAAGAAACACAGAGTGAGGTTGTTTTCAATCTCATAATATTGAGCTTAGGCTTGCACAAACCAGTGGTGTACTGTCTGGTCCTTTCCAGGCAGCTGTTATTTATGATAGAGATTCATAGCTAAAGCAGCTTCTTTTCCCGTAAAAACTGTGTTCAGTGTTACAAACCCCTTGGATAGGTTTTGTCAATCCGTGAGCGGGACAAGGCTCGAGGGAGCTGTGTAATGATGTGGATGATGCTTCAGTAGGTGGCACTCTCACTCTTGAATGAGGATGAGCAGATACCTCAGCCAAGGAATTTGGTGCAGTGAAAGCAGCTTCCTTTACACGCTACGAAAACAAGTATTTTGAGCAACCAAAAGTTATGCACCATTGTGAATTAGATAAAGGAATTTCTACTACAAGAAATGGTTGCAGCAGTGCATGTTGCATGAGTGAAATGGCAATTCATTTAGCAGTGAATTGTTTTTAGATCTTCTGTCCTTAAGTCAAACCAAAACAAACCGACTGCAATTGTTGGATGCTTAAAGGATTGTGCCCAAAAGCAGTTATTTTCTGTCCTTTGCAGAGAAGCTACACTGCAAATAAAATGCTGGATCAGTGGAAGTTCTCTGTCAAAAGTATCCTTTAGCTACAGCTTTCATCTATTATTTCACAGATAGATTTAAACTTCCAAATGCATCTTATACACAATTCCAAATAGTCTGGGAGTCTCTTTTGCACACAACTGGATGGAATTGGTTCAGAGAGGCTATTTTTAAAACTTTATAAAGGAACTGATTTTTTTTCCTATTTGGAACGTGTTTAGAAGAACAAAAGCAAAATGGTTTAACACTATGACAGTACTATTTTTTCTCTTTCTACTTCTGCAGTCCTGAGCTGACATTTTGTTCAATCAAGTGAGGAAACATATCTAGGCCATGGAACTAATCAAAACCATTTGGTTTACGGTTGCAACCTTTATAGCAGCTATTTTGAATTTAGAAGAGGTTTGAAGACCCACAAACCAGCATTCTACACTATCAAGTAGTGGTTTCAAATCAAAGATTTGAAAATTTCCTTATCAAACCAAGTATCAGAGCACCTGAGTTTTATGCCTTCAGGGAAATTATAACCTTATTTTCAGGTGTGGTGCATTTCTTTAACTCCCATGTAGTTCAAAGGGAGTTACCAGAGCTCAGCACCCCTGAAACTTGTTTTTAAACCATTTTGGGAATATTTTCCTTAGAGGTACATTGCAAAGTTCGTTTATGATTGTAATATATTTTGAAATGCTGAATAGGAATATGTTACAGATCTACAGCCATTTCTAGCAAGTATCTCTTTGAAACAGTCTTGTTTTGTTTTCTTTCTCATCTGAGTGCAGTACAGTTCAAATTACCTTAAAAAAAAAAAAAAGTCTCACAATTAAACCTTACTGTTCTGTAGACAGAACAGAGCAAGACATAGAAAGTGCACATGGTGGATTCTCAGGAATCTGCCACTTCACAGCTTTTAGGATGGAAGACCATGAGCTAAAGATGAAGAACAAGCAGTGGCAGAAGCAGAGCCTGACAATCACATGGGTTCCCTAGATTTTAGAAGATCCTTTAGAAGGTTCCAGAAGATATGGTGAGAAAGAAATATTATTATATTATTTGTCTAGTAATACTTGCTATTGATAACATTAAGAAGCCAGACAGAGATCAGACTCAGTGGGCTTGCACCTTTTGGTCTACATGAGTAGATGGATTTAATTGGGCTGCATGGTATTTGTGCTTAGGAAAATTACATCACGTGTAAGTAGGAGAAGGACTAGTGGTAGCTGGACAGACTGGAAGGATTTGGGTGACCCTGTTCAGCACAGTGTTTGGCAGAGGGTGGAGGACAAAGGGTTGCTTTTCAAACATGATTTCTTTAGAAACTTAAGATCTATTAAAGGACAGTGAGGCTAAAACTTACCAATACATGTATTAAATGCAGTAGTTGGAATAAATCCACAAATCCATGGATAAAGACAAGTTCATAAAAGTGATCATCACTCAGCAGACCAGTACCTACTGGTTCCCTAATGAAGTTAATCTTGAATCAAACCAGATTTTACTGGAAACCTCAAAAATGTTACAATTGTCACTTCATGCTACATTAATTAGACCAAGGCCATCTGTAAAAATGTTCAACGACAGGTGGGCACCTGCACCAGACTGGTGAATTAAGCAAAAGGATGGAGCAAAAGAACTGCTCTTTTTCCTTTTTCTACTTCCTTCTGCGTGAAAACAGTGTATAATTTTTGCATCCTCCCATGGCTGGCTTATCCAGCCCACTCTGCAGCATTTGCTTGACAGGAAGAAAACATACTTCTAAATTTATTTGGCCGCTGTATTTATTTTTTTTTCTCAGTTTTCTATTCTTGCTGATTTGCAGTCTCAGTTGACTGAGTAATGAGCTGTTTGCCCAACAGGGCCTTTGTTCTGGTCTGTGCTTCAGCAAAAACTGGAAGAACCTGTTGGCATACTCCTTTTTCATTTTGCTCTTCCTCTCCCATTGGCAGCTGCAGCCTGTACACATGCAGACAAGGTGGTGCCTACCTTTCATGTGGAAAGCTGCCTTACAGAAACCGAGCTTGCTTTTTCCATTATCCCAGAGCTTTTCTAGCTCATGAAGGTTTTGGTGGATGTTCCAGAGGTTAAACTCTCTTTGTTCTCCACAAAATGTGTACAGGACATAATTTAATTTTTATTCAAGCAAAGGGAGGGTGTTTTGAGTGTGGCTTCAGCCCCATCTTTTAAATAATATTTTGTAGATTCTGGGAGATCTGCAGAAACCAGCCTTGTTTTGCAGTGTGGCTTTTTGGATGCAGAAGCTTTGTCTGCAGCTGCACACGGTGATGTGTTAACATTTGTAAGACAGGACAAACACCGAGGCAGCAAGTTAGTGCAAAAAGTGGACAAGCTGAGAAGAACCTTTTCTTTGCACCTCCTTATTTCCCCCTTGTTTTGTGCTGCTGTTGGAACAGGAATGGGTCAGCTGTGTGGACGGTGCATGCAGCTGCTGCGGGACTTCGTGGCGTTCATCCAGAGGATGTCCTCCGACTTGGTGCAAGGCATCAAGGAATGCTTAGCTCTGATAAGCAAATGCTGCTGCTTAAAACAACACAGCTCTAAAGCCAGGGAGCTGTACAAGCCTATCCTGCAGCCTCATGAGAAGGTTACAGCACAAGAGTTTCTGCAGCATATTGAAACAGGTAAGAGGGCTTGTTTGTTTGGGGTTTTTTTAAGGGTTGTGAAAGAACAAGAAAATAAATTTTGTCCATTGAAAACAGATTGCTGTCTGAACTGCTCTGGGATGGCACAGGGCGGCTTGGTGATGATGTAGGAAGGGCCAGAACTACAGAGCATTTTCTTTGTGTACAGGACACTAAGGGCTCAAATGGTGTCACAGACAGACCTAGGTAGAAACAGTCACCATACTTGGCTGCCACTGTTAAAACATAACTCAGGTAAATATGTTTCATAACAGTGACTCCTTCTAGTAAATTAATTTTATTTTATTTTTTAAGTCACTCACTGAGGTCACAAAGTTGGAAACAGGCTGTACCAACACTGGATGCTACATGAGTACCACGAGCTGTGAGCAGGCAAATCACACAGCGTGGTGCTGGCTGAGTTGTGCACATCCATGTTGGCTGGCTGCAGAACACCTCAACTCATGCTGAGGCTGCCTACAGTATACAGGGTGAAGGTGAAAGTTACCCTGGGACAAGCTCCACTGAGCTTCCAGGGTTTCAAGCAACTAGTCTGCCTGTTTCTGTGAAAGCATTTTGGATACAAGGATTGAACACAATCACAGGATTTTGCTTGAATCAAAGCTGATCCATAATTCCTCACATTTCCTCTGCTTTACAGCCTGCCTGCCAAATCCCCATTTATCTACTTGTGATGTCCTCTCTATCCCACCCTAGGGGATAATATCAATCTGAAACCTTTTTATTATGTCTCTTCTGCAGTCACAGAATACCATCTTGGATGAGCATATTCTGTCTGTTGTTCAACCTAAAGGCAAGGCTGGACCCTGACAAGCTTAGGCAGGGGCCACTGCTTGTTTGGTTTTGCTTTGTCTCACAGCTAATTGGGTACAGTGCTTTAAGTTCAACAATCTTGGGCTAAAGCTACTAGACAAAATTTCATAGCCTTCTACTTTCATTTGTGTGAAGGGTGTAGAGCACAAGTTACTATTTCTTCACTTGCCTTTTGGGGGACATAAAAACATCTTGTGAGGAGGACCAGGAGAGACATTTTTTCTTGTTGTCACACAGTGCTGTTTGAAATGATCTGTTATGGAACAACCTTTGGAATAATTGCTGATGCTTGTTGCTGGGAACATACATGAATTAGCCTCAGCTGGTATTAGCTGGTGTCATTACCCTATGAATGTGGGGGATCCTGTGCTACTTATATGGTTCCTTAATTGTTGTACATTAAACACTGGCTAAATCCTGAAGTCCATATGCAGAATAGGTCTTTCAGGGCTGAACTTTTTCTTCCAAAGGATCCTGACTGTGTAAGGGACTGTCTTGGCATTATTCCATCTCAGTTAATAGATTGAGTGCAATGAAGAAGTGGTCTAGAAAAAATGGTGAAGGCTAAAATAGCCCTTTGCAGCACCCACTGATGCTTCCTAAAAAGACTAAGTGTAGGTTTTCTTAATAAATACTTTCTTCTCTGAGATGGGTCTTCAAAAGGCTGTGTCTTGGATCCTCAGGAGCTGAGCTTCTAGAGTCTAGAGCTTCTGTGACAGCAGTACATAGCAACATGTGCTCTCAGGGAGGTCCCAGTGTCTGTGATAGAACATACCATACACAGCACCCAGGAAGAAGCAGCAAGGTTAATTCTCTGAGTGTCCAAATCCTGCTTCCAAGACTTATGGAGGTGGGGAAGCCTCACAAAGAGAACCAAGACACTCGTCCCTTTAGCATTCACCTATGTATTTTACTGCAAGATGAAGCAAGACCATCCTCAGTTTTGGATAAATTATACTAAGCAGGAAGCCAACATTTGGACAATTTGGGTACAAGAAGAGACTTAATGATAGATCATAATACTCATCTTACCTAGGGCAGAAAATGCTTGATAGTATAAGCAAGTGAAGATTTTGAGTGTCTTCTGCTCTATCACTCTCCCAAACAAAAACTTCTCCATCTTGTGGGAGATCAAGATGGTCAGTGTGTAAAGAGCAGAATTAAAACACATGAAAAGATTTTTTCTTTTTCTCTACAACCTTGCACACACTGGCTAGTCCTTCCCATTGTGTGTATTGTTAATCATTAAACTAAACTAGATGGACTAGATGACCTTTGGAGGTCCCTTCCAGCCCTAAACATTCTATGATTCTAAACTGGTACTTTAATGAGGCTGTTGTTTGTGAAGCACACTTACCAAGTCCTGAAGGTAGGAGTTTGCTATCCTCAGCATGTCAGCAGCTTCAAACGGCTTGAGATATGGGCTGAGTTTTGCACTGAGGCATAAAATCTCACACCCCTCACATTCTGCAAATTTCTTTATGCCATGAGAGGGTAGATAGATCTTGCTTATAGAGATAGTTCAATCTTTAATTCACTGCTTTAATCTATTGTCTGTAAAGATATCTTATAATTGTCTACTCCACCACCCAATTTATACATTACCTTTTCAATGGTTTATACTATTGAGCAGGTGTTTAATGGCCCCTTTTTTCCTCTCTGCTGCTCCATTCCACACATTGTAAGTACATTATACAGTGACTTAGAGAAGTCATGCATGACTCCTGTTGCATGATGGCTATTGCTGAACATCTGGTTTATTAATAGAGGAACTATCATACTCAAGAACAAGTAGACTTATGCTAGAAATTTGAGCCTGAGGCAAGCCCATTTGCAATCCAAAACTATTCTCTAGAATCCTTTATTGTAATACCTAGGACAGGAAACACAGGGAACTTAAAATACAGTAAGTTAAAATGTATACTCTTTCTATAGCTCATAAATAGGACTGCCATGTTCAGTAGATATATTTTAAGAAAGTTCTTCTATGATTTGGGAAAAAAAAAATTGAGAAGAAGAAATAGTGCATTTATATTGGATAGCATTACAGTGTCTAAAGGTTATAATTTATTTTGCTTCCAGTCACTAGCTTTGTGAGCTTCACAAGAAGCATTACTGTCCCGGTTTGGTTATTCCAGATTCATTTATTGCTTCTATTCATGGCAACATGAATAAGCATAGATTGGCTGTATGGAGTTGTTACAGCACAAAAATTCTCACATGTTTGGCTTGGTTTAACTTCTGTTGGTAAAGTAAACCATTTTGGGGATAACTGAGTCTGTGCTATTGTTGTCCATCTTCAGGCTTTGAAATGTCACCACTTGGAAAGGACCCTCTGGAAGCCCTGAGGACCTTAGCCTTTTCAGAAAACCCAGGCTTACAGCAGTCTGCTGCCCTCTATTATTTGCATATGAGTCAGCACAGTAAGTTAACTCAGTATATTCAAAATTTTTCACATAATTATAAGCATTTTTACTAACTGAGAGACTCCCTTTGATTCATTAATCACAGTTTTTGTTTTTGTTTTGTTTGATGCTGTGTTGCTTGCTAAGGAAAATTAAAATGCTGTCATTGCCATGTGTTATTTTGGGTTTTGCTGTGAAGAGATATCTCTCATGAGACAGTCATTTATGTAACTGTAGTATTTCTGGAAAAACTCAGCAGAACCCAAAGTACTTAGAGACAATATATACTGATTCTCTTGAGAGCAACACAGTCAAAACTACAGTGGAGGGAATTTGACATAGTGATCATTTCAGGTTTTATATATCTTTTGGAAGAGGACAAAGCCTTAGAGGACAGATTGTAGTGGAAACTTAGCAGGAAGTGGGGTTTTTTTGTCCCAAAGATTCTGTGGGAGCACAAGGCTCCTGGTGTAATTTGTAAATGGTTAGAAGTCAGGCTAAATACACCAAATAAGATTTTAGCAAGAGTTTGGGTACTACAAAAAGGTAGAAATATGAACAGCAAGCAGGGTTGTGGTTTTTTTAATGTGTTTGTTTGTTTTAAGCTTACTTCAAGGAGAATATTCTGCCACCTAGCTTGATAGCTGTATCCCATTTATTTTGGGGGGGGCTAAAAAGGGCAGACAGCCACAACTTGAGGACCTGCTATGAGGCAGAATTACTTGTTCAGTAGTGAGGCATATTGCTTCCCTTCCTGTGATATTTTTTAAGTACTTGGTTATTCAAAACCTTTTCAGGAAAGTTGTTCTGTTTTGCTAGTAGCCAATGGCATTTTAACAGGAATATCTCTCAGGCTGTGAATGGTAACACCTGAGGCTTACTACTGACTGCAGTGAATGATGAACCTGCTGAATACCTCCTTTCATTCCCACAGTGAACATCCCTCTGCCCGTGGATCATCTGGAAACCTTCTATGCCTTACTACGGTCTGCTGATTTGGAGGTGCAGCAGATGTCTTCCTTGGCCCTTGTCAACTTCTTGCTGGAAGGAAATGGTAATTAACAACACATCAGATTCAGCCAGATTCAGACAGAAGGAGAGCACATCTACACAGACAGGTCTACACAAATACAAATTCCATTTTTTGTGTTCCCAACAGGATAAATGTGAGTCTGTTTCTGTCTACAAGCCACATAGATTGTGGTGGCACCAGGATATATCAGATCTCTCCAGCTAGATTATATCATGTGGCAAGAGATCTTGGATCTGTGTGCAAAGGCTGATTAATTTTTCCTAGACTGGTGTGGGAACAACTATACTATTTACATTCTTCAATCAAGAGCCCACCACTTATCCTTTCAAGGAACACATATAGCTTTTCAGAATAAACTCTGCTTATGAGATGGTGCTCATTGTCTTGTTATTTATTAACTGGACCTTGGTCTTAAATTGCTTGCACATTAAAAAGAAAAAAAAAAAAAAGTTTAGAAGAATTCACTTTCTTCTGTAGCTAACAGGGCAAATGTAATTGACAATGGATCTGGAAGCTGCAGAAAACTTTCCAGTAAAGTTTATGTTGATAGCCAGGGCATGAACACTCCATACCTCATCAATGGAGTCCATGTTGCATTTACTACTGTGCTCCATGGCATCTGGACCATGACAGGTATTCCATCATACTATCCATGAACAGCAGAGGACAGGGCCAATCTTCAGTCTTCTTTTTTTTTTTAACAATCTTGTTGCAGATAATATCATCCCACTATTTAAAAATAAAAATAAAATTAATATTTAAAGTAAAATATT
>JAOEGS010023816.1:0-40981 GCA_025447755.1 Corythornis vintsioides | reverse complement strand
AAAAAAGAAGTGTTAAAGAGAAAATATATCTTTCCTTAACTGGAGTGATTCCAAGATGTACTCATGTTGGGGGTGGTGGGGAGGTGTTCATTAACAATTTTGTCAGGTGCACAGATTTTAGAATAGGTGTTCCACTGATGTAAACACTTAAGTCAATGAAGTTTCACATTTGTGAAATAAAGATATAATTAATGAAAGTTCAAATTCAAATATGCAATTGCAAGATTATTAAAAAAAAAAAAGAAAAAGTCTGGCAAAACACAAGGCACCCTAACTCTGTGATCAACAGGAGTGCGTTAAGTCACTCAGTCATGCTAATTCCTCCAGTTTTATTACTAGCTCTTCATTAACACACTCTGGGTAATTATGCAAATATCTCTGAAGAAAAAAAAAAATAAAAAAATGTTCATTTCAAACCTGTTCTTTAGTTCTGGGGGAAGTATACCTATGAATATGCCACCACTAGCAGCATTTCACTACCCTGGACTGCTTCCCAGCATCAGTCTGGCACAACTGTTTTGACTACCTGAACCTAACTTCGACCCAGTGCTGAAGTTCACTCTTCCCTGAGGAGGGGGTTGGACTCGAGGAAATTCCTTCTAGACTTTTCCTCCAGCTGTGCACAGATATGGTGCTGTGTCATGAAAAAGAGAATAAAACACTTGAGAGTTCTGAGCATGGTACATCAAAGATCAAGAGCCATTGCATGGCTTAAGAACATTGTTTTTCTGTATAATGGTATTTCAGTGCTGATTCTGAAAAGCTAGAGTATGCAGAAGTTTGTTTTCTCTGCTCAGTGATGTTCAATACAGAACTCAAAAGATGGGAAAGTCAACATAAAGCCTTCAGTAGCCTGGGCTGCAACAGCCCACATGCTGGAGCTCAGACTCTCCTCACAGATCAGCCTCTGACTCATTGCTGACTAGGGGAAGCAAAAGGAGACATGAAGATCATTTGCTGCCAAATGGTTAGCTCTAAATCAATTATAGTTGTGTACTCTACCAGAACCTCCAGCCCTCTGTAACCCTCTTAGATCCCATGTCAGATCAGAAATCACAACAGGCAGTGCACAAATCATGCAAGTGTGACTCCAATATAAAGTCATCCTTGTCATACCGAGGTGTTCCTGCAAGTGTTTTGTTAAGACACTCATCCTAAAAATGCAGTTCCTTTTCTGTTTGTTCCTTGAGACTGGTTGTGTCCATTACTTGGCATGTTCAAAACTGAGCAGAAACAGCAGAGCAGTAACAGAACAAGTAATTCTGATTAATATGAAGATGAAAAAATTAACAATAAATTCCTCTCTGCCCATTTTCCTTGCTTATACAAAAATAGAAGAGAGCTTAACATTATAAATTAACTGTTATTGTCACTGAACAGCTATAGAATCAGGTTCAAAGAAGATTTGGGTGAGTGGGATTTTCTTTTACTGTAATAGGGAAGAGGGACTGAAGTATTGGCCACAGTGAATGGAAAAAAAAAAAACCCAAATCTTCCTGCTGTGTGGTGGAAGTGTTAAGAGGAGGGGGACTGCTTTTAAGACAGGATGCCTGAGTTATAGGTGCAACAACATTAAGCAGGATATATGACTGAGTACAAGATGGAGCACTACTTGGATAACCCCACCTCCCAAACACACTGGGCTTGCATGAATCCAAGGAAACTCCTCCCAGCTCTGCATCTAGTTCTGTGTACATTCATCTGGATACCCAGCTGTCAAACATTGTGACATGACAAGATATTTGAAGTTTGAATTGGGTTAACAACATTATTTAGCAAACATGCTTTTCATCTTATAAGTCATTATGGAGAAGAGCTGATTGTACATAGGTAATGCTATTTCTACTTCTTGGGACACCATGGTGCATAAAACACCCTGGCTCCCCATGCTGCCACTCAAGAAGGACCAGTGCATTTAATAAAGAAATAAATGAACATGTTATAAAGCCAAGACAAACACAGAACACTAGATCTCTGGGCACGTGCACACATACACTTCATTGCTCTGTGATCTCACTCCTCACAAAAAACAAACTGTTTAATTCTGATTTTTAAAGAGCAAAATCATTTGCTATATTGAAACAGCCCATTCATCACATAAAGCATTTGATTCTGTCACCTCAAGTACTTGTTAAATCACTTCCAGCTGCTACAATCAAGGGCTAGGTACTTCCAAGGTCTGACACTTTCTGAGCTCTATTACACCTTTAAGTATGATTCTTCAATCCAATTCTAGCCTTCATAATAATCAAGTGCCCACTCCACTTAACTTCAAGGAAACTGGGGAACCTGGAATACTCCATATATGTCTACAGCTGATTTTCAATCACATCTCTTCAACCCACAACTGCAAGCTCCTGAATACCAGCTAAGTATTAAACCAGCATCATGTGCAACTACAGCAGTGTCACCCGTAGCACCTCCATTGTTCAGCTGCTGTTTTGCCCACCTCCAAAGGAGGGTGTTTGGACTGAGGCTGAAATTAAATACACAGGGCAGAATTTAGCTGCAAGCAAACACTGTGCTTCATAAGCAAACTCCATCTGCTAACAAGATCAGGTTGAGTCTTAACTAACCCTGCGTGTGCTTACAGAGGGGAGTGGCACACACTGTAAATGCTGAAAAGCAGAGGTCAGTAAAAATGTGCCTCTGGCTGGTACTATGTTGCTTGTAACCCTAACCTCATGGCTGAGACACTGTTATGATTCATTCCAAAGGAAGCACTATTATACTTAGGATTTTTTTCCCACTTGTATTTCATAAACTGGAAGAAGAATCTATTGGCCTCTTTGCTCTCAAAGCATAAGCTCCTGTTCACCTCAGGAGGGAGACACTTGATATGCATTAATGCACAGAAATTCCCAAGACCCTGCAACTGTTGGTACAATGGGAGATGCACATAGATTACTTGAATATCCCTGTCCCCTGCATCCTAGACCAGTGTCACCTCTATTTGCCTGCTTGAGCAATCCTGCAGTTGAAAAGCCCTGGCTGGATTTCCATTATGACAACTTGTAGAAGGAAACAGCAAGGTAAGTGGGACAACAGAGTTTTCCACAGATACTGACTATGGAAGCCACAGAACATCAATTTTCTCTTCTCATAGAAAAAAACCACCCACATTAGGGAAGAGGCAATATTTGGCATCCCTTTCTCCAGTGCTAGATAGTAAACTGATGTAATATTTCTCCTTTTAATAACATAAATTAAAAGATAATTTCCCAAATCCTAAAATACTCCTCACTAGAGCAATTTGAAAACATGTTTTTTCAGATGATCAGCTTTAAAAAGGTCAAATTATACTGGTTTGCAGAAGACTTTTTATTTGGTTATGGGTAACAGTGCAAAGGAATTTTGTGTTTATAAGTGCAAGGTACACTATTCAGAACACTTCAGGAAATTTTCTGATTTCCCTGCAAGGTTGTTTAGGGTTTTTGTGTTTTGTTTTGGGTTTGTGTGTGCGTGTGCTTTTGTTTTTGTTTGGTTGGGTTTTGGTTATTTTGGGGTGGGGTTTTTTGGGGGGTTTTTTAACTCTCCATTTCAAACTAACATTTTTATTTCCCCAAGACAAAATTTTCAGGCTCTTCCAGAACAATTAGCCCAGTAGCTTAACTGCCTAAATACTCTTGGACAGAAAATAAAAAGGCTTCATACAATCAGCTCTGGTATTTAAATAAAGAGGACTGTTTCCTTTATATAAAAAAAACCCAAACAACCCCAAACCTTCATTCCTATAATCTACTCTGAATGTTATGCACAATCTGAATATATTTTACACACAAAGATGAATATACAAAGCAAATGCACACTGGCATTCAAGATGATGAACTCTCTCATTATTTAACTAAAACCTTCCTCTGTTATATCAGATAAGCACCCAAAATTCTCTTAAAGCAGACACATAAAATAAGGCTCTTAATTTTAAGTTGGGATTTTTTTTCCAAATAATTTTTAGACTGACACTCAGTTTGCTTCTGCTGAAAGGGGCTGTGACTTGAGGAGAGGCAGGAACACACTCAGTGCCCCTTCAGTCCTTTCAGACCAGGAATTAGACATTCCAGATGTGGCACTCCTCACTGTTAATGGGCACAAAAAAAGCTGTTTGATGACAGCAAAGAGAAAGAGAAGAAGGGATATGGGCACAGTGAAATCTAGATGAGAAGAGCTAAGGTTTGACACTGGGGCATTGATTGCTGCCCCAAAAGAAAGGGAAAAGACAAAGCAGTGTTGCTTTTTCTAGGTTAGTAAATGAATAAATAGATGATGACAGAAAGTCTTTTGTATGCTTATGAATGTCAGATACTTTTAAGTGGCTGCCTTTCCTTGTCACTTAGAGAGCCATACAAAAATACACAGAGTCATTTGGCTGGGAATACATGGCTTAGCTGACTTATAACTTCAATATTGATTAGATATAAATGGTTGCCTTTTCTTTTAAAGCATCCCCCTCTTGCTAGTTTATCCATTATCTTTGTATAGTTCTCCCACCATCTGTGCATATTACTGCAGATTAACAAGGCGAATTGTAAATTATTCCCAGAAGAAACCCTTTCAAACTGATGTTTGGCCTTGTTTTTTTCATTTCTTTTTGGGTTTTTTTTTGCTTTGTTTGTTTGATTTTGGGTTTTTCCCCTCCCTCCCCTGAAAAGTGCCTGTAATGGGTATGTACAAACACAGTTCTCTGTGAGGTTTTGCAAACCAAGCATTATAGCATTTTGCTGGTGCATGAAAACAAAACAAACTGACGAGTGAAAGCAGCTAACCCTTCCTAACCAGAGAGGTAAATTTTGCTTTCTAAGCACAAGAAGCAACTGATCAGAAGATCATTACTGTTTGCCACAGTCACATTAGAGATTTCCACCCATTCATTTGTACTAACGTGCAAATTAACTCTTTGGGGAGTATTCAAAGTCCGAGTGAGCAGGAATAAGTGTTCTTAATGAAAACAGGAGTAAGCATGAAAGGCCAAGAAGTCTGGAATGACAGCAAACAACTGGACCACTTGTTTGTGAGAGCTGGTTAGGTAGTTCTACCACAATAGATAGGAAAAACTCAGAAAGAAACCAAAATGCACAGTTTATACCATTCAGGAGTTAAGGTTTTCCTGCTTCTAACAGTGAACTGTGTTATTGCTAATTAAGGAAAGGAATTATTTTTATTTCCTATCCCTGTGCCAAACAGGCATAGTTCAGCTGCACCATTCAAATCTTCCTCTGTCACTGCTTTCCCCCCCACGTCCAATTTTCTCATCTGCACAAGCACATTCTTTTCCTTTTACCACTAAAACTCTTCTCTGCAGTGTATCTATATCAATAGCTTTAAAGTAAAATTAAATCCAGTGAAGAGTTAGATGTATGAGTAGCTGCAGTCATTTCTAAGCCACTTCAGAAAAATGGAGCTTTGTTTGTTTGGCAACCAATGAGCCAACCAACAATAAAAATCCACCCCACAACCCCACCACTCCTAAAGACCTCATCTAAGTGGCAGTTTTAGTCTGAAGAGAGATGTTCACAAGGTTTTTAAGGGGATAGAGACAAAGCTCAAGCTCAGCTGAGGTCAGAGCATTACAGTACAGTATTACAGAAGATACTAAATGCACAGCAGGATGGTAGTATGAACTCCCCAAAGTCATGTTGCTCTTTTTCTCTTCCCAATAAATTTTCTGTCACAACACTTTGCTTTAAACTCGTTTTCTTTGCTTCAAGTTTCTGTGACTAAGAGATCAAGTGAATTACATTTTTAACTTGGTTATTTTTCCCCCCTGTGCCACTCTGGGTTGAGGTTCAGCTACATAGAGTAGAGATAGTAAAAGGCAAGAGCTCACCACTGACATGGGAGGTTTGGTTGCTTGCCATGTACATGAGAGATTTGGAGGTGGAGGTAAATGGTGGCAAAGAGTGTTCAGTCACAACCACAGCTTGCTGGCAATATTGAACTGAGAGAGGAAAAAAAATATTCCATTTTAAAGATTTGTGAAAGAATTTAATAATAGTAAGATATAAATATAAGAGCGAATGCAATTCAGTGCACATGGTGAAAACTAAGACATCCCCTCATCTCATAGTGACTGTATGCTAGTTATTGCCATTAAGGAACAGAACCTAGGAGCTCTTTAGCTAGTTCTGTAAACATGCCACCTCAGAGCTTACTGGTGATCAAACAAGCAGACAGTGTTAAAAGTGAGAGGAACAGCGAACAAACCAGAAGATGTTGTCATGACACTGCATAAAACGACTATGTATTCATCTCTCAAATCATCTGTGCAGTTCTGATCTCCTCTCTCAACAAGGAGATAACAGAACTAGAAAAAAAGCCATGACAGGAAGGCAAAGTAGCAAAGGTTGCACAGCTTCAGTTCAAGAAGTTATTCAATAGATTCTTCATAAAGGAAGAAGTGGCAGAGCAAAGGCAAACATCACGAGAGGCACAAAGTGACTAGGCAGGCAATGACTGCTCACAATTTCTCACTTGGAGCTGAAAGACTGAATGAAGCTCTCAAAAAAAAAAAAAAAAAAAGAAATCTGTGGGAGTTTTGTTCTGCATTTTTTTTTTACTCCTCCCTGCAAAACAAGCTGCTCATTGGCACAAGACTTTGTCTTTTGTTTGTTTTCAGCTGTTTGTTGGTTGCTTTTTTTTTTTCCCTTACAGAATCACACTGGTAGGGATTGTAAGGAAACTCTGGGGATAATCTAGTCCACCCCTCCTTGCTAAAGCAGGTTCAGCTAGGGCAGGTTGCACAGGAATGCATCCAGGTGGGTTTTGAAAGTCTAAAAAGGAGACTCTGCAACCTCTCTGGGCAGCCTGTTCCAGTGCTCCATCACCCTGCCAGTAAAGTTTTTCCTTTATGTTTAGGTGAAACTTGCTGTGTTCTTGTTTGTGCCCATTACCCCTCATCCTATCACCTTTTCCCTTCCTCTTGTCACTCACCCTTTAGATATTGATAAGCATTGATAAGATCACCTCTGTCTTTTCTTCAGAAGACCAGGCCTCTCAGGCTTTCCTCCTAAGAAAGATGCTCCAGTCCTTTAACCATCTTTGTAGCCCCCATTTTGTAGCCCTGGACTCTCTCCAGTAGTTCCTTGTCTCTCTTGAACTGGGGCCCCTAGAACTGGACACAATACTCCAGATGTGACCTAAATAGTGCAGAGTGGGAGGAGAACCTCCCTCAACCTGCTGGTCATACTCTTCTTAATGTCTCCCACAGTATCATCAGCCTTCTTGGCTTCAAGAGCACACTGCTGGCTCATGGTCAACTCCACCAGGACTCCCAGGTGCTTCTCCATAGAGCTACTTTCCATGCACCTTAACCTGTGCTGGTGCATGGGGCTATTCCTTCACAGTGCAAGACTTGCATGTGCATTTGACCTTTCCTTCAGGCCTTCCACTGTACAAACTGGGGGGATATGCCACTTGAAACTCACACATTTGAAGGCCCAGTGTCCCATCCTGTGAAAGATGTTCTTATTTGGTACCACGCTGCAGGGTTGTAAGTAATGGGATACAGAGAATCAAGCACTTGTGTTCAGAAATATTAATAACCACGTTATGAAGGGTGACCTTGTAGAAGGAACAATCAAATACCAAGTTAAAAAATGGTTTTGTTCTTTTGATCAGTTGGCAATGGACATTGTGCATTCATTCTTTCCTGTGTTCAATATGCATTAGAAATTTTAATATAAACTGTATTCACTAAATCAGCTGAAGAGAATGAACCCCATTAAGAGACACTGACCAGCAACACCCTGCCCTTCTGTGTAGGAGACAAGGGGTGTAGACCTACCCAACCCACCACAGAGATGGGGGAACACGCACAAGGCACCTCCCTGGGACACTGCTTTGTATCCTGGTTTGCAAAATAAAAGTGTTTATCCAGTTCTCCCCTCCATTTGACTGCATGCATGGAACTGCACTGCTGAACAGCCACTGAAGATCGAAACCAGAGCAGAAGCACAAACACAGGTCTCTAATCTGTTGCAGTTTTGCTTTGGACCTCAACCTCAAACGTTGCTCCTCAGTTGCACTGGATGAGGATAGAAATGTCTCCACAAGCTTCAGGAAGATTCAGATACAAATTTGAAGGTGAACTTTCTGGCTCCTGCTCTTTTTTTTTTTATTTATTTAAAGCTCAACAGCAGCCTCCTGCACATGGTACATTCTCATTGAAGTGCATATTTTCCCAGGTAGTACTAAGCACTTCAAAGCACCCTCCCCTGTTTCTCTACTGCTCATTGGCTTCAACAGTGAAGAGCAACTAAGTTGCTAGTATTATGTCTGGCTTCTATTTCAATACAACATCAAAGGGATATATGTATATTTTAAAGAATTATAACTAGAGCTGTGCAAAACTTGCCTTACAAGCCCCAAACCTTAGTAACACGTTTGTATCTTCACTTCTCTTTCTGTTTTCCTTTTCATGATCAGTGTTAGGATCACAGAAAAACTGTTGATAGAAAAACTCCAATTATCCCAAATAAAACCATGACACTTTAAAGGTTTAGATAATGAATGATGTCCTTGGTGTTCACAGGCACTGGGGAGACTAACTTGTTTCAGTTAAGAAGGAATGCCAAATAGTCACACCAAAAAAAATATACATGCCTGAAGTTTGTTACATGCTTGGTCTCCTTCCTTCTTACTGTCTGATGTGTATTCCCCCAAGTTCTCTCATTCTTTCCAAATAATTTGCATGACTACTCTTCCTCCCTGAAATAACAACACAAAAGAACTCCTCACCATGCAAAAAAAAAAATAAAAATCAACACCACATAAACCATCTAAGAAGTTTTAAACAGACACTTGACATTTTTGAGTTTAGGGATGCAAGTGGATGTCTATGCTGAAATTGTTTACCTGAAGGTACTTTAGGTGCCCCCATTACTGGGTCACCTTGCAGTAGCTACAGCTCTCTCAGTCTATCATGTACTCATCTTCTCAACATCCCATGGGAAGTCAAGAAGGGCTATTATGTCTGGTTTATCATCAGGAAAATGAAAACAAGAGAAACAGAACACGTGGCTTCCAAAAGTACTTCAGATCCTAAATCACTTAACCCTCATTACAAGCAGCACTGTGCTGTGCTCCAGGAACAGTATGGATAAGCCAGCAGCCTCTTCTATACTGCTCACTGGAACATAGCAAAGTGCTCCTCTGGGGAGCAGCCTACATGGTAATTCTGGGGAAAGAAATGTCAGACATGTTTACATATCATTACATCTAAACCAGAGAGGCCTTTCTGCCAACAGCAGACTGTTCAGGCCTCAGTTTGAAATATTTATAGTGTCACACTGCCTTATAGCATTCCTACCAGCTCATCCTTGATACATTCTGGCTTTCTACTGCAGATAAATCCTGGGCAGTGCTGTTTTGAGTTTGTAAATGCCACTTCAGCTCCCACAACATAAGTGTTCCTGAGAACTTTAGCTTTGCACAGGTTGGTTGAGATGCAGGTTACTTGAATCTCCAGAAACCTAAAGCCCTGTCCTGAGGAACTCCAGTGCAGTACTGGAGGTGGGCATGGCTCGTTTGGTACATTTTGATGTACTCACCACTGACATATATCCCTGTAACAAGAAGCTTTTCTTCCTTCTTCCTAATAAACAGGAAGAGACTGTTTAATAATAAACTCTGATAGAGAAAAAAAAAAATCTCAAGAAAACAATAGAACATAAAAACTTTCTCCTCTTGCTGATATTTTATAGATGGTAAGACATTAAATGATTGATCATGCACTGTAATGATGGATAAGGACAATTTGCTGAAAGGTCAAAACTATTAAGTAAATAGTAGAAAAAAAAAAAAAGAAAGAGAAGACTGTACATTTCTCTAAGGCATATTAAGTTTAAATGGCAGGAAACCTTCATGTCATATAGCCACAGTGCTTCCAGTTAAGATTAAAGAGTACTGAACTGAAATATCAGCAATCAGTTAAGCATTTTTGGTTGTTTTTTGACAAGCAAGATTTGGGCAGGATTGAGGGTGTTTGGATGACCTTAAACACACGTTTGTGTTTTCAATTATTTTTTTTTTCAGGTTTTCTATAAAATAAATGTATCAGAACATAATATCCTTACTAATTTCTTCATTTAAGAGTGTTTCTACACAGTCAAGCACAAATTATATTTAAAAAAAAAAAGTTAATTGCAGACCTAAATATATCCTAATTTCAGGAATTACAGGTCTCTCAGATTTTAATGCAGCTATTCCAAGGCTGGATTTAACCTAATCTATAGATGCTACAGAGAAAGAGGCTCTGTAGAAATTCACACTACCTCTTAACATAAGACCACTCTGAGAAGGTATTTTCTCACCCTACCAACTATTAAATTGATTAATTTCATTTTTCTAAAATCCTAAGTATTTCTAATTAACAGTAATTCTCATATAATCCTTGAGGGCTCAATATTCATGTATTTTAGTTTGGATTGTTTGTGGGGATTTTTTTGTTGTTTTGGGTTTTTTGTCGTTCATGTTGTTTGTTTTGGTTTGTTTAGGTCCTTCTGGTTATTTTTTTTTATTCTCTTAAGAAACCTCTGCAAAAATATCTCTATTAGACCCACAAATCACTCACTCTACTTAGCATTTCTTAAAGAGGTTCAAATGTTATTTTTTTTTTATGTGACTTTTTTTGTGCTAGTACATTTGTCAACATTAGAGTAATTAGCTCAAGTTTCATCAACTAGCTAGTGCAATCTGTTCAGAAAGCAACTTGGAATGTTAAAAATCCTAATAAGCTGCTCCAGCTTCACAGTTAAAGCCGGAGGGATTTCATTTCAGTTCTGTCTAAAATCAGAGGAAGTCTTTTAGAAGATAAATCAATACAGCTAAAAGCATTAAAAAAACCCCAAAACACAACTAAATAAAAATGATGCTATTAGGCAAAGTTATTTTACTGATTATTTAGGTTGATGCATACATTTTAAAATTAACCAGTGTTTGTCAAAGGAAAAACTGACCTAAAGCAAATCTGGTCCTCCATACCTACAAAAGCTTCCCTCTTTCAGTAACCTCACATTTTTGAGAAATCCAGCAGAATCCAAAAATATTTGAATCACAGATAAAAAAGTTACCCAATATCTACTCCTGGTGAAATAGGCATGCAGTAAATAATTTCTGTGATGTTCTTCTTTCTCTTGGGGCTGTTTGTGTGCACACATATATTTGTGTTTTAAGTGGGGATAGAATCAGTTAAGGCAGAAACCAGGAAAAAAACACATCCTTTTCAATACATAACAGGTACTTATTGATGGGGGTTTGTCTCCACCAAAAGGCAACACAGAACAAACAAAGGAAGAGAGGACGAAAAGAGAGGAGGAAAAAGAGAGAGAGAGAGAAAGAGAAAAAAAAAAAAAAGAGCTTCTGGAAACACCTTAAACATCTTCCTGTTCAAAAGAAAAACATACTTTTTACTAATACAGTTCAAGAAGACATGTGGCTTGAAAAACACTTTAAAAAGAAGCTATGTTAATGGCACTGCATTGCACAGTAAGGGTGACATTTTGTGAAAGGAGGAAGAGCATGGAAAGAGGCAGGGAGAAGGCCAGGAACAGATGCCACGGACATAAAATAAAAGCACTGTGCTTCAGCAGCAAAAAGAAAGAAGAAAAAAATCCTCAACAACCTAACCCCTACCAATAGCCTCCTTGCCCGTTTGCTCACTTCACAGAAAATAAAGTTTTTCTTACAAGGTGCCTTCTCCTAGAGATCAAATTAGGCTATAATACATTTTCCTAATTAGCAGTAATGTACTAGAAATTACAATTTGCAGGGTTTTTAGCTAGCACCGATTCTTTCTCTTGCAAACAGAATTAAACACGCTTTTACAATCTGTTTCCTGACAATTTTCCTGGCTTTCCTTCTGTTTTCTCTCACACCATCAAAGCTGGAGGGCCATGTTTTGATCTTTAGGCAATACACCTGTGCACCCACCTTCCGAGCACCGCTGGGTTGGAGGAGCTTGTTGTAACGTCGGGTGAACTCCCAGAGCAATCCTGAGTCCCATTTTGTTTCATGCCATGCTTGCATGGAGCACAGATACCATCAATCTAGCCCTCAGCAGTTAGCTCGGAAAGCCAGACCTGCAGCATCCAATTCCCAAGCATGGCTTGGGGATGCCAGATCCCTGCTGTTCTGCAGCAGCTCGCAGCCAACCAGGCTGCTCCACAGCAGCTTTATGGTTGCTCTGGGTCAGACTGGCAACTTGGGCATCTTCCAAATTTGCAGGGGTGGGGGAAGAAGCAGTTTAAATCCCATGTCTACCTGTGTTGTAGGTAAGGTTTGAGCCAATGCTCTTTGTACTTGCCTTGTACCTTAAAATTCTCCACAAATTAGATGGTTTTCTGACTCCTTTGCTGCTGTCACACCAGTCAGCAGCCCCCAGAAGTGGATGTGCACTGTAACTGGGGACAAAGCCACAGTCCTATTGCTCAAGACCATGCCAGCAGGAAGGATTGCAGGGGGCACCAATGTCTCCTGGGGAATGGCAGTTCTCAGGTGCCTGGTTTGTAAGTACCATTTGTAACTCACATTATACTGATCAAAATTTGGGGAGTGGAGGGAAGTTTTCCTTCTCAGATCACAGCAGTAGGTGCTGTGGAAAAGTTGTACTTGGTGTTATTTTTGTCTGGTAGGGTTTCATTTATCCTTTTTTTTTTTTCAGATGGTACAGAGCCTACTGTTATTCACTGCAATATTGATAATGACCTTGATCTTTCCTGTTATCTTTCCTGCATCAGTAGCACAACTGTGGCCTTTGCCACAACCACTTTTTTTTGACTATTTTTCTGCCTAGCACCCAATTCTTGCTCATTCCTTTTGAAAGTGTGAACTCTATTCTCTGTGTCATTCCTTTCTCTCCCTTCCACAGAGTTTGTGAGGAGTTGAGCAACTTCTTTCCTCATATGAGGGGCAGGATATGCAATTCAGTCATGCAGGGGGCCTTGACAAGCAGTTCTAGGGCTGACACTTCTCACACAGTCTGTTGTGACAAAGGAAACAACATGAACAAACATATACAAGTTGAGAAGTAGCAAGACTTACAAGTTTTTAGGTTTTGTTGCTGTTGGGTTTTGCAGATCTAGGTGAAGAAGTGTCTACGAAGAGTTCATCATACTTATTACACACAGAAATAAATGCCAATTTCCTCAGCTGTATCATTTGAGCCTGTTTAACATGCATTTTTCAGTCTATTGCTGGGTTTGAATAAGAATTGCAGTATATATTATTGCTTGTGCTGCTCTGGTTGTCTGTCTTTCCTTACATATATGGCAGTTACACAAGTGACCTCTTTCTCCCTGATTTGGTAAGCATAAATTTTATAACAAACACTCCAGTGTATAGCTCTGCAAAATTGAATGCATTCAATACTCTCACAGCTCAATTTGAAATTTGTTTTTTGTTTCAGTCCTTCACAGTTGAATTCTGCCTAGTATGGAGTACCTTGAGTGAAGGGTTATCTGATTAATTGTGTGCAGTCATTAAAAGATGGCCACAATCCAAAAACTGAGCAGTAAATAACAAAGCAATGAAACTAAATATTAGGGCTGGTGTTGAGCAGGGTGGTTCAGCCTCAGAGGAGTGTGGCTATACCATCAATTCTTGCCAAGATGTGGTAAACAACTGTTAATATCGTCTGGTCCCATCTCAGATAAGGATGCCTCCAAGCCTGTTTTCTCCATTAGGAAAAGCCTGCCTCAAATGGCTATTTAGAAATTCTCTTCATAAATCCATCATGATATAAAGATGCTCCTCTTGTGTTTTTCCTTGGTGGTGCTACAAGACACGAAGCTAGGTAAAACAGTCTATGGAAGGAAGATCTTTATGGCTAACCCCTGCTTACAGGAAGTGTGCTGACTGCAGTTGCCATAAGACAGAATGGCTTTTAGGTTGCTCTGATTTGTGCTTTTTCCAATAGCCAAGCAAGTGTCTTGAGAAGAGGTTAGATACCAAGGTAGCTTAATCTTTGTATGCAGTTTGGCTGAGGATCATAATAACAGAGCTGCAGACACATACTGAATAGTTAAAAGAAGTGTTGGGTGACAGTCTTAATGTTCCATCCTTTCTACTGTGGTCTACTTCAACAGTAACAGCCTATTACTAAAGCCTTTTGAAGTGGTACAACATGCTATATTTCAAATAAGATTAAGTTGTTGATAAAACTAGTCTTCCAACTGTCTGCACATTTTATCTAAGTGCTATAGGTTCTGAGTTACCATAAAATGTTGGGGCTTTGTCCATCTAAGTAGAAGAATTTACTTTTGAATGCCATTTGATCTCTCTGAAAATAACCTAGAAAATTTGATATTCATTTGCAGTTAATTTTATTATATTAACCAACTACAGTGGAATTACTATTACTAAATTCAGCAATGGTCCTGAAGTCAATGGCTTTTCTGCTGTCAATGTATTCAGAGGGTAAATCTGTATCTCAAGTACAGTAGCATTACCAGTAAACAGCATACACATTTCTGAGCTGTTGTTCCATAAGGAAATGGAAAGCCTAAATAGCCTCCTTCAAGTTTGATTTTGCAATCTAAGACCCTTAATATACAAATGGTGTGAAAATAACAAATTCAACAAAGTTTAAATTTTAAGAAGAATGTGGTATGTTATCAAGAAATATTGAATGGAGATTTTTTTTCTTTAAGTACTGCTTGGCATCCTTACTCCAAGAGCAGAACTCTGCAAATTCCCAGTATATTACCCTTATTTATATTACTGCACTCCTGCTATCCATGGGCCTCCCAGATTCTAAGTGCTGCCAGGGTTTGCCTACCTCCCAGTATAAATCAGAGCAGCCTGAGAGACTAGTTGCTTCCTAGGCTACTGTAAGAAGGGGAAGAAATCAATTCGTAGCTGTGCCATGAGCTCTGTGCCAGTGGAGGACACCCTATAGACATTTTCAATCAAAAAATTGCATCCTCAGAGCAGCATAAAATGTCTAGGGTGAAAAACAAATTGGATCCTTTGGTTCCTTCCTTTTAGAGATACAGAAATGAGCCCAAGCCTGTTTACCAGCTCCAAATACACCAAAACTTTGGAGAAAGTTTGTATCTATAGTTGTATTTTATAACATGAGCCCATTCCTACTCCTGACATATCTTGCTGTGCCTGTGATTAGGAAAGGTTATGGCTGTGAATCATGGCTTGAGGAAATGTGTAGTACACCTGTGTACAAGAGTAAACTAAATTCAGTTTGCTATTTATCTACTGTATTTATCTCAGTTAAGTAAACTTTGAGTTTGTCAAGATTTCCTGCTGGAAATTCTCATGATAATACGGGTATAATTGCCTTTTTATTGCCACAGACATCTGCTACAGTTTTCAAACAAAGAAAATACCTCCCCCCTCCTTTGGCTTTCTTTATCACTAGAAGAAGAGTCACTCTTACTTTGCATGTAATAGATTATAGAACCAACCAAGGGGCAGTAAAACCAGCCAGTCAACCCTTCTTCCTTCAGAACCTCTTCTGTTGCAGCAGGACAAGAAATATAAAGTTGTGCAGTAAGGGCTATAGTCCCTTAAATGAGAAGTCCACAAACTAGAATGCAGAAAGGATCATACAGTTCCCTTCTAATCCTTCGTTTTCCTACTAAAGATCCTGGGTACAGTCAAAAAGGCTGGCTGTGTCAATCACACTTTGGCCAAGAAACCACCTCCCTTAACCTTCAGACACATAGGTAAAATTCTGATAACTTGTTTTCTTTTCCATTTTCATATCAACTTTGTTCTTTTCTTTATGATCCCTGTGGTGAAACAGTGTTTAAAGGTACTTTTTGTAGATCATTTCCCTTAATGTATAGGGTATTTAAAATTAGACTGTCAGAAAAATAACAAAAGGCTGAGCTTTGGGGGTGGCCAAATCCCTACAAATTCTTTGCTTCTAAAGACAAACCTCGAATATAGAACACATTAGCATGAATGATGATCATCTTTTGCTAAGATAGAGATCATGGGTGAAGTCTGTATAGGTGAATTATTCCACTGTTTAATTCATACTATATGTATTAATTGGATTAAATTATATAAAAAGAGCAAAAGTTCAGCACTAGGCACTTAACCTTCGTAAGAGTTTTTTCCCTTCTTGTCATTAAAAATAATGGTTGAACACATTGGAATATCTAGTGATTCAATATGGACTAATATTCAGATGAAAAAGCATTAAAAATCTGGGAACAGCACCCCTTCTGTTAACACTGCACAGAGGGAAAAAAACTTGAGTGAAGTTTTCAGATATTCTGGGCTTTAACCAAATTAATTCCCAATGATTCTTATAGTCAGCTACCAGGGACAGCAAGATAAACTAGACATCTGCCTGGTAGACATAATTATACTCCTATATAAAAATATAACTATACTGCTTGCTTTGTTAACAGCTCTGGAAATTTGAACCAACTTATTAAAAAGGAAAAAAAGGTATTTGGCTGTCCTGAAAGTAATCAGAGAGCACTTCTATGGATGATGCTCACTTCAAAGAAAAGGTTGAAGCTGCATTATAACATTACCCAGCAGTTACAGCTTCTAAAGGCACAGAAGTGGTTGTTAGATCAGGAGTGAATGTACACACTTGAAGACACTTTTCAAGACACAAAAAAAAGTGTCAACATCACTATTGTCCCCGTGAGGAGCACGACCATTCAAAAGTCACTGCAGCCTCGTTAGAGACATGACCAATTTCATCAAGTTTAGATATGGAATCCAGAAGGTGGCCAAGGGCCTCTGAACAATAGAGCTGCAAACCAGAGCACTTAAATAAGCAAGTTTAAAAAAAGAGAATTCACAACAGCTACCAATAGACCCTGCTATGCCTTTCCACTTTGATATCCCTGAGGAAATAGTGGTAGAAAGGCAGCAAAATCCAGAGTGAAAAACCTATTTCTAGTATGTTGCCTTGTACACTTTTAGATTTCTTCCCCTTGAAGTGGAGAATTAATTTGAATCTTCAGATTTGAAACATACTTAGTAGAATGGGGGGAAATACAAAATTAAAAAAAATTGAATGCACCCCTCAGATTTTCCTTCTCTTTGAAATTACAAGACACTGTCACTACCACATTCTCCTGTGCACTTTAAAAAAACAAATGTAATCACTTAAATCACTCCCAGTTTGGCTTCTCACCCACTCAGCTCTGCTGATGTAGCTCTACAGAGTTGCAGTCTAGAAGTAGTTCCATGGCAAAAACAAAGCAAGCCCCCCAAACTTTGTCCTTTGAGTTTTGCTTTTACTTTAATAACTATTGTATCCAACCTTATCTTCCTTTTCTTGTCCATCAGTGCAGCCATATTCTGAGAATTAAACAAAACCAAGACAATCCCCTGCTCCTTTCCACCAAAATAATAACAGTAATGGTGCATCACATACTACAGCACGATTACTTCCCCACGAAGCAGAATTAAACATCTTTTGCTTATACAGACTTAAACTCTTTTTAGTAACATTAATATTAGCAGACTGGAGTGAGGGTGGTTGCATCATTTCTAGCATAGAGAAGTCCTGAACTAGGACTGGAATTACTAATATCACTGAAAATCTCCTAGTCCTAATAATAATAAATTGAAAATGACTGCTTGGATTATCTCTATAAGTAATGGGATCACATTAAGACAAGTGCACTGAAGATAAATATTGGATATAAACTCTTGACAGCAATACATCTTAGAATGAGAGATGGGATGAAGGTCTCTCCATTGAATTATATTGATTTAAAACAGAGGGGAAAAAAAGAGCTGAAGTTGTAACACTACAGAAAGCATTGAACTGGTCAAAAGCACAAGGGGAATGGTGAAGAGGGAGAGAATATCAGTACCTAAGGAACTTGCACTATATGCCTGCAGCAATTTAAAGTAAGTGTTGGTCTAAAACCTTCTGTGTGATTACAAACAGCATTATTGAAATTCAAGGGGATACAAAAAAAAAAAAAAAGGAATAAAAACCAAGAAAAAACTCACTATCCCAATTAATCTTTAGCAGTCATTGAATCATCATACACTCATAGAATCATTCAGGTTGGAAAAGGCCTTTAAGATCATCCAGTCCAACCATTAACCCCACTCTACCAAGCCCACCACTAAGCCACATCTCTCCAGCTTTTAAACACAACCAGGGATGGCAACTCAGCCCCATCCCTGGGCAGCCTGCTCCAGTGCCTGACAACCCTGTCAGTGAAAAAAAATATATATTTCCTAATGTCCTGTTTAAACCTCCTCTGCTGCAGCTTGAGGCCATTCCCTCTTGTCCTTTCAGTTGTGACCCACTTAGCTGCATTTAAATCATCATGAACAGCATCTGGCTCTGCCATGAAGTTTAAATATTCTTGTTGGGTGCATCCATAGTTACTGATACAGAGCTGTCCAAAGAAAAGGAACAAGGAGTATGGCTAATATTCTATGGCTCCACTTCTAAAGCAGGTGTAACCTGCCAATACAGACAACTTTGAATTAGTTTGTGGAACTCTCCTCATTCCTGCCATGGCTGTGGTACAGGGCTCTTCCTGCACCAGGAGAACAACAAGCCGTATCTGTTGAAGCTGTACAGCTATGGCAGGGTGGAGGGAATTTCACTGCTGTACTGCATTTCTCTTTTAATGACTAATGCCAGCTCCCAGTGACTGTTGCCATCCCCTTTTCCCCATCCTTTTTCAAAAACCAATTAGTGGTGCTAGCATCTCATTGTTTTTTGCAAAGTTGTAGACAGGCTAATATTAAACTACTTGCTAACAATAAATAAAACTTGAGAGACTGTGATTTTTCTAGTGCTTGAGCAGTCATCTGATAACACATAAAGCAGAAGCTGCCTACTGCTGGAACCAGGATTCCCACGGCATAGGAAGGGTCCAGAACACTCAAAAGCAGTAAGGACTCAAGATCCAAGCTAGCCTCGGCTGAACAAGGCTAAACCTCACCTTTCAAGTATATTTACATTGCATATAGGCACCTTGCTGTGCTCACCCTTGAGGGCACAACAACTTTGAGAATGTCTCAGAGCAAAGGAGCACTCGAATCTGGTTTTAACAAAGTCAGCAGGAAGCAATCTAAGCTTCAAAGCTGCAGATCATCTGGGCTTCACTTGTACTCTACACATGACCTCCTTTTAGCCAGAGAGGTCCCTGGAGAAACTAGCTGGTGGGGTGAGGCTGGCGTGCCCTTAAATCATGCCTGCTAGTTATTATGGCCTTGAACATCTGAAGTGCTGAGCTTATTTTGGCTTCCAGTTGAGTCAGCAAGACCACAGAGGATGCCCTGCCTTCTTGGGGTGTGCAATCACAGTCAAGGTGTAAAAGTAAAGATAGAGGTACCCACAAACACCTCCCTAATGTCTCATACCCTCTAACTCACCTGGTCCCAGCCCTCAAGCACCTATCTTGCTGGTACTGCACCAGTGAAACCTTTCAAGTCTTAATACTTTTACCCAAGACTGCCAGCAAAACAAGTTGGTAATAGCCTGATGAGATTTTTTGTTCCGCTTCCACGAGGAACAAATTCAAGATCACTTAAAATTAGTCTATTCCAGACTCACAAATTAATGCCTGTCACTGTTTATCTACTATAGTACTGCTGTCACCAGTCAGTTGGGTCATAGATGAATAGATAAGAATGGAATATACACAAACATATATACTGTCTTCCAGCATCACAATATCATTGCCAGTATTACCTGTGAAATGCTGAGAGCAAGTCTGCAGCAGGAATTATTCATACAGTAATCACAGGGAAACACTGCAGCAAAGCTGTTTCTAACTTGAGCCTGGCCAGAAGAGGACAGTGACACTGAAAGAAGATACAGACCATGTGGCTCTGTCCATTACCTGCAGATAAAAAAACCTCTTTGGCAGAGGGGATGCTTGCAACTGCCCTAATCAGATTCTTCTCACACATTTTTATTCCACCCTGCACCTTCTGTTGTAAATTAGGCTTTTAAAAAGCAGATAGCAGCACTGTGATCTTATGTCAAGAATGAGAGATGTTTGTTTAATGGGCCTTTAAATTGTTTGTTTTAGAAAATACACATACGACTGCCAACACAGTAACTTCCCACCATATTTTTTTAACTTGCTCTGTCTTTATGCAATAAAAAAAAAAAAAAGACAGGATAAGAACCAGTATAAATAACAATAAAGCTCTGCTTGTTTGCATTTTACCAAACCTCTGCCTACTGGTTCCTCTGGAGTCAGCTTGTGGTTGCAATCAGTTTTTGGAAGGTGCCCTTTTCAACAATTCAAGAACAAGAAAAGACACTGATTGTATCACCGTGAGCTGAACAGATGCTCTGTTTCACTTAGGACTGTTAGTGCAGCTTTGGGGTTCAGCTGGAAGTCAGAGAACACATGCAGGTGTTAAAGCTGTGACTCTAGAAGACCAGAGAGACTCAGGAGCTGTGGTTTTCCAGCTCACTGTCTCAAGATTTTCTCAGGGCTCCTTTAAGAAACTCAGCTTTTTTGACTTGCTACTTGACATGTACTGTCTAAAGCAGAACAAATGATCTTGCTCAGCTACATGCAGTGTATATCTCAGACACTTTTTATACATCTGAGCAATTCTAGTTTATTACATACATGTGTCATTTTTTTCAGAGGTCTTTTTATCACGTTTTTGTGTAGATTGGTGTAAGTATCCAAGAGTCCAATTAGCTGCTTTTGTTTTCCTTATCAGGTCACAACAGAAATGAAAATAGTTTTCAGCTTTTCAACAGGTTTGCACATTTTTCCCCTATTAGGTTCACTTTACAAGCCTCTGAAATACATTAAAGTTTTAAATATAATTTATTCTTTAATGGCAGAACAAGTTGTTTCATTTTGTTTTATTGCCTGTGGATGCATCTATGCAAATTTACTCTGGTAATAACAAGACATTTCAGGTCACAAAACCACTCAGGATATGAATATGTAAAAATAATTGGTTCTGAGGACCTACTGCATCTCCTAGTTTTCCTTAAAAGATACAATTATTGTGCTGATTAACTTAATAAATTAGACTAAATAAAAAGTCCCAGAAAACCTCAGATAGACAGAAATTCCCTAAAGCTGACTGCAGGTGATGCTATTTATACTCTGTTAAAAAATACATTTCAAAACATTTTACAACGTAAGCATGACCTGGATGATAATAACCTGATTAAACCTAAATTGAACATAAGAAGCTTTAAACACCCCTCACTCCCTGATGCAGAACTAACGTTTCTACTTTCCAGACTGAGAAGTTTGATGAACTAGTTAGCAAAATCAGACTGAAAAAGTAAGAAACTACAGAGAGACTAAGTCCACAAGCACACAAACTAGATAAAAATTGTATTTTGGACAAGAGAAGAATTTCAGAGAAGGGCTCAGAGCACAACAGGATTAGCAACAGTGTTTTCAAGAGTGCTAGAAAGAAGTAGAAAGTTTTCAAGGAGTGAAGAAGGTATTTATAGGAAAGAAAGCAACGTTTGTAACTGACAATAGGGATTAAGGAGAACAATCAATACTTGCAAAGTAATGGTAATAAATACTAAGTGATTCTTCACCCATATGAAATCAAAGGGGTGGGCTTAGGGGAAAGCTGCTTCTATGTAAAGAAGGAGGAGCAGAAATTGAAAATAATTTAGCTTTGGCTTTCAGTAAAAGTTATGTTGCCAAACCTATTGCCAAATGCAGGATAGCTAAATAAAGTGGTAGGCTTACATAGAGCTGAGGCAAGAGAAAAACAAAGGAGCTTGATGCTGTCGTGTTGAAACACCAGCTAATTTCTGCCTAAATATTATGGAAAGAACGAAGCCATGTTATTTAGGGAGGGTTTAAAAAGTATCTAAGTTCAGGCAGCGTGATACACCATTAGCAACTCTACTAACATAGCTGAAGTTAAGGTCTGAGGAAGAAGAGGACAACTCTTTCCCTTGCTGAGTTTTGACCTTACTAGTATAGAAAACTTCAGGAAAGAAATCAGAATAATTTTGACAAGAGAAACGCAGAATGGGAAAATAGTGACATTAGAGAGTAAGATAAGAGGCAACACAGGTTTCCTAAAGGTAGCTGTTGACAAACTTGACATCCTTCTTTGATAGCATTTTCTAGACAGGGCAACACAGCAGATCCATCTGGCACTGAGAACTGCACTGAACTGTGTGTTCCACGTGGCATTTCCAGTTAAAAGGGAAAGGATGTAGATCAGAATTGCCTAGTTAACAGCTGTACAGCTAGTATTACACAGCAACCAGCTAAAAGACAAGAGTTTGCAGGACTGTCAGGCTGTGACTGTGAAGCCAGAGGGATGTCTGAAGATACTTTCTCAAGGGCTGACCCTGCAACAAATTTCATTCAATACCCTGGCACACAGCTGATGAAATTTCCCATGTAGGTCAGAAAACATTGTCAATACACAGGAAGATCAAAATAGTGGAGAGGAGGTGGGGCTGAATACACAGCAGGGTTTTCTTTTGGTGCAGTCACTGTCTTCTTCAAATAAATCTTTGAAGAGGCAATCCAGTTGTTAATGGGCCTGTCCCACACAGGACCAGGCTAGGGCTACTGCAGCTTCTCCTCTGCTTTCACATCCCAAAGGCTCAGTGTGTGGGAGCCCTTGTAACAAGCTGTTTCACCCTGCAAACCTGCTCCTGTTCCATGGTGCTGCTGGCTAATGCAGACAATAGCAATGGTGCCCTTGAGGACTTCAGTCACAGAAAAGAGATGTAATGTACACAGTTCCAGGGTCATGCAGCTAAGATGAAGGAAAAAAATCCCTCATATTTGGAAATGCCAGAGGGGAAGAGAGGTTATTGCTTCATCAGAAGACGATTTTGAAACATAAATGTAGCACAGTAAGTGTGCCTGTCAGGAGAGGTAGCACCAGAACAGGCTGCCAGAGAAGGGCCATACCTGCACCTTTACTTGCCTATATTTAACTCCTAAGTTTCAGCTACCACACCCTCTGTTTCAATGCCTTTTTGTCCCTCTGCAACTCTCGAAAAGCTCTTCCAAGAAGGACTAAATGAACAGGAACATCTCCTCTGCTCAGTTTCTGGAAGAATGCACCCAGCAGCCCTAGGACCCATTATTTACCCCCCTGAATGAGATGAGAGGGGCACAGCCACTGCTGTTGCCCAGTGCTGGCCTCCTGGAGCAGATGCCAACTGTGCAGGAGGCTAAGCTCTTCCCACTGCCTGCCCAGGTGCAGAGTGTGGCAGCTCTGCTTTACACAGAAGGGAAAATGGCCATGGCTGCTCATGGTAAAAGCATTGGCTGCCCCTCACTTCACTGCTAGTCAGGTTCCTGACTGCCAATGCCTGCTGGAGACTCTGCTGAGAAGAGCAAACACCCTGCTTTGAGGTCATTTTCTTTAAGCAGAAGGATCCAAAACTGCCTTCATCCCTCAGCAGAGAGGTGCTTGTGAAATTTCCTGCTTCAGAGAGGCTGTCACCTGTTGCTTTCCACATGAGAACTGGTTCCATCTTCTGAGAATAGCTGATAGACCAAAGCTCAGTAATAGAGCCTGGGTTAAAAAAACCCCAACCAACCACCAAAATAACCAAACAAAACAAAGAAAAAAAACACAACATAGAAAATGCACCACAGTTGCATCCACAAACTGAAAAAAGCAGCTTTGTCTCTGAGCTAGTGGTTCTATTTCATTAGCAGCATCAGTACAAACCTTTGTGTTTAACTGGAGTCCTGAAGTCAGTCTTCATAAAGGAATCTGTCCAGAACCAGTATTAGAAACTGCTCCAAATTACCTGGTAGATTTATTTATTTTAAGGCATGCTTGAAAGATTTTTAAGAAGGAATCCTTTTGATTCTTCAGTCTTGGTTAATGATTCAGCAGGGTGGAAACCACTCTGAAATCTGCCCTGAACTGTGGATATTAACCTACTTCAGCTACATTATGTTCAAAAGCTATGGTGCTGGATGGATGACATGGAAAATCCAGAGGGAGACAGATCAATCAGGAATTAAGACTTCCAGATGCCATTTTATAAATTAATGATTTGATTTCCCATTTGTACTACTGCTGATGTAAACAGCTCTCAGAAACCTCCTAGTATACAAAAAACCAACGGGCCCAGAAGCATATTTGAATGCTACAGAAGTTCAACAAGTGTATTTATTGAAGTTCCTTGGTGGGTTGTAGAATGTGTGTCAGACATAGAACTATGTTTTATGGGACAAATTCTTCTCTCAGACTTCATTAGAAGCTTTAAACTGGAACAATGGAAAGTCCGAGATGTCTAAATGGCTTTTGAAATAAAGACAAAAATAGGAACTAAAAAGATTTGCCACTTGGAAGACACATATAGCCTAAAAATAATAAAAGATGAATAGCCAGGTACCCACTAGAGTTGATTACCTCTCCCATATAGAGACATAAGAGACATTAGAGACACTACTGAGGTGGCAAAAGGAAATACTTCTCCTTGTACCTTAAAGTGTAGTGTGAAGACCTTAAAGTACACCAAAAATTCCAGTCATCTATGGAAGAAAGAAGGCTGAAGGAAGCAACACCTGCAAGTTCAGATGACAGATTTATTTGGAAGCCTTTTATTTTTCTATTTTATATTACCTAGCTGATGTGATTTAGTTAATAAGGAACCATTTATTCTACTCAAAGTAAATCTTTTGGTTGTTTGGGAGATTTTTCTAAGGAAAGGTGCAGAACCACTCTCTGAACTTTGGCTGTCCCCCTTTGTTTTGGTTACAAAGGGCTGGTGATGCTGATGTCAGCCAGACCTAAACAACCAACCAGCCACATACAAAAAAAAGCAAACAAACCCACACACCAAAGACAAAAACACTAACAAACAAGCTGGAAAAAAAGAGCTCTTATTTATTAAATAAGAAGGGAAAAGATGTTCCCAACTCTCACATCAGCTCTGCAAGATCAGCCAGTTGAAGGGATGATGTAGGAGTAAGGAAGGGGGAGCTGGGTGGGAAGGAGGGACTTTTCCAACTGAATTTACTGCTGAAACTCTGTGTTAGGACCATGTGCATTCAGCGTCTAAATAAAAAATTTGACTAAAGTTTTACACACCAAACAATCTCTTCCTCTTAAATCTCTTCCTACTTTGGTGGTAATTTAGTGACAGCTGAACCTAGGCAGAAAACATCCTCAAGCTCTCAGAGGTAGAGCCAGATACACTGAAAAAGTCTGACCCTTGCTCTTCTGATAAAATGCCTGTGTAATGCTACTGTGAGAGCCTTCAGTTATTCTCTCTGCTTGAAGTCTAACAGTCTAGAATATAAACTGCTCTTAGAAATATGATTGTTTCAATTACTTACCATGATCACACAGCTTTAAAAATACATGTTTCATCTTGCTTAGTTTGTGTAAGGTAACAGTAAAATAAAAAAACAAACCCCAAAATAAGACAAAACCAAAATTGATCCCCCATTTCCCAAGAGAAAAAACTACAAAAAAAAAAGGCAGAAGGGTCCCTTTTTTCATCATGTTTTTTTTCTACACATCTTGAGACACAAGGTATCTGCTGTAAAGGGATTTCTGTGGTGCCTCTGCAGGATGGAAGAGCAGGAAACAGGAGACTGCCTTTAGGAAGGTTAAAAGCAACAGAAGCCTACTGAATGGTTGTCCTATGTTTAGGAGAACTATCTCTCTGTTATGGGTTAACCTGCTTCAGCTGCCCTGCAGACAAATGGTTGCTCCATTATGGTCACTGCTTACAGAGCAGCACACAGAGACTGATACCAAACATGCAATCTGGAGGAAAGAGTAAAACAGATACCATAGTGACTGGTAGGCCCAAAGGACCTGGTATGTGCTGCACACATTTCTACCTGGGGACACCAGTTGAAATCAAGCAAAAATCAACAGGAGTTTTTATCTTACCACATTTACTCAGTGCCTTGGAAAAAAAAATACACTCAGTAATCTCAGCACATTTGAAAGTACATCCACACAAATGCACGAGCCCATCAATCATCTATTGGCTAGCACTGCAATGCCTGGCAGGGAGAGGGTTTCCACAGAGATAGAGATGAATAGAGACAGAGCAGTAAATATTGTTGTCAGCTCCTGAAGCAGATCATGTCTGGGATGTTAGAGGACAGCATGGAAATGGGTTTGAAGAAGTCAGCTATCAGAGAAGGGTAGACCCTAACTCCAAGTAATGTTCATCTAATGGGCAGCTTACCACATCCCAGTGGGCTGCTTTCCAGGGGGTCTGCTGGACATGAAAAAGCAGCAGGGTTGAGGCCATAATGAGTTTCTTGCTGCTGCTTTCTCAGCTATGATAATGCAGCATCCCTGCTTCCCAAGGAGATGGGAACAACTAATCAAGAACAAGCCATTTAAGAGGTATGGTCTGTTTTGCAGCTCTGAGATGAAGACTCTGTTGGTTTATGGCCTGGGTATTGTCTGGAATAGACCCCTAACAATGCCCTGAGCAAAGGTAGATGGTTGTGTTTCAATGGAGTTGCACTAGATTAGAACATTATTTTGTTTTATTCCAGACAGAACTTTCAATTTAAAATCTCTTCTGGAAGCCTGTTTGATACTGCAAAGTGTTCTTTTCTTTGCAATAAAGAATGGAGAACACCATCCAGAGAGAAAGAAGTCCAGCTCCTGACCCAGCCACTTTCAAGTGTTTATAAGTTTAGTTTCATGGTAGCTTTGCAATTATAATTGCTGTAGTCAAATCTTAAGGACTACATGACATTTAGACTGAAGCCCCATTTTTTATCTCCACATCTGAATTCTCATGCTCACAAAAATAGTGAAAGCACATTTTCTAGAAGTTTTTAGCTCCACATGAAGGCACTAAATGAATTACAGTATACACTGTATTCAATAACAGTGAATACTTCAAAGCTTCCTAATAACTAGGGCATGAATGTAAAATTTGTTGCTCTGCACATCTAAGAGTTTTCCCCTTTCTCATCATGTTCTTTGAAAAGGTGGCTTTATTCAGATTTTTGTGACTGTTCTTGTTCTACAAAAGCACTTTTAGGATTTTATTGAGGTTTACATACACCAGTGTTCAAGACGAAAGGCTTTCATGTCAATTATTAATAACAAAATCTTTCATCTGTCTATTTAAAAAAATAAAAACATGATCCTTTTTTTCCTCATTTTGATGTTTAATTTAGAATGAAAATCAAACTCTTTAAAAAAGTTTTCCCCACTATCACAAGGGAAACTATAATGTTTTTAAGAATTCTCTCTATGAAGATAATGCCAGCTAAAAATAAAATAGAAAATAATAAAATAAAAGACTTAATCCTTTTAAAAAAACATTGAGCATACTTAATGATTTCAACAGGAGTGGAAAGGCACTCAGGATCTCATGGAATCAGAAAACAAAATGCTGTTTCTACTAAAGTATTTGGGGATAATCAGTTCATTAGCTTAGAAAGTGACTCAAGAGGGGCTTCAAGAACTGTGAAAAATGGAATTATTTCTGACTCAACAAATACCCTATTTGGTTTGACATCAATTCTCCCTAAACATCTCAGCAAGACCTCAGACCATCCAAGTATTACCACTGAGCTGGAGAGCTTGTCCTGCTATGACCTGAAGGTGCTGGTGCCCTTGCTCACCCTGCAAGGTCTCTGTTCACGACCTTGGTCTGTCTGATTTCATAGAATCCACTTAAGGTTCTAATTTTAAAATGTCTTTTCATTTGGTTGTATTTACGAAACACTAGCTGCCATAGAAAAAACCAACTCCCTCAAAACAATCATCAGCTAACTGTCACTTCACACAGACTCACCTCCAAAATTTCTAACAGTCCTACCAAATGTCAGAGCTGGAATTTGAAAATAAATAATTTCTTTTGAGACAGCACTGCTTGCAGTTCCTGGATTTTATTTTATAAGTTCTTGACCTTCTAATTACATTTATGTACTCACTAGAATTTGATGTTTCTAGTGTGATTTGATGCTTCTAACACATGCTTCATCACTTCATTTTGAGCTCCAGGTGTACCTTTACATACTTGCATACAGATTCAACAAAATACAAGTGCTAGAAGAGCACAAGCTGCACAACCAAAGTCAGGCTCTCACACACCATAGTCTTCATCTGGCTTCCCATCAGATTTAGGAATCCCTCATATTACAGTGCTCTGATGCTACCATCTACACATCTACAACCACTGATCTCAAATAGAGAGGAAAACAGTGTCCTTGGGGTGGTGGAACTTGCCTATGCAGACACATGACTCATTTCAACTATTTTCTCATGGGCAGTGGAAACACATACCAAGTTTTCTCAGTGCCATATTGATTAGTTTTGCTCCCAGCAAGTTTAGAGGATGTGGCTGTTAAAATCAGAGGTGCTGCCAGAGGAATTACTCCCAGTGCTGACTGCAGCCAGTCACTGATACTTTTGATGGACTGTGTTTAATTTACTTAGCTTTTAAAAACAACCTCTAGCCTAAGTCTGTGAGAACAGGCCTAGGTCTTCAGTTAAAACAAACAGCAGTACAAACAAGAAAAAAACCAGCAACACACATCTTGGAACTGAATAAAATTAGAGTAGAATTATTTAAAAAAAAAAAATTAAAAAACTCCAAACCAAACAACCAAAAAACACAATAAATAACCCCCACAAATCTCCTTCTACACAACATAGCTGCACTTCAGAACAGTTCCACAGGCTTTCTCAGTAGTCAGTTTTATGCTTAGATCATCTTCAGCTATCAGCTCCTACTAACAATAGGAGATGAATTCCTGTCATACCCTTCACAGATAAAATAGGTACCTCTAAAGAGTTTGGGACACGTTCCTAAATACTCTTTGAGAACAAATCCATATTATGCATTTGACTGTGGAGAGACAAGAAAGGTATAGAAGCAGTACCAGCTAGTGTGTGCATCAGACAAGGAGATCAAAATATTTTGACTCCCATTCCAACTTCAGTAGTTAGTACTTATATAATCTCTGAAACATTATAGCCACTCTACCCTCAGTTTTGCCCCTAGATATTGAGGGCAATAATACTCACCCCCATTTCTCAAGAGACTTGGAAGTTTTGTTCAAAAAAAGCACCAGGAGAGTATAAATAAGCAACTCACCAGTTTGGATTATTAGAGAGCTGAGGGGCTTCCTTCTCACATGACCAATGGTTGCCCTGGGGGGGAAATGGAACCTTTGGACAAGATTCTGCCTTTTGCCACCTCTTCTGCCTTCAATTACACACTCAGCTGCTCCTTTTATTCTTCTGATTAAGCTAGTGCTGATCTGGAAATCTTATCCAGACTCTTCAGTGAAATAAACCACTCACTTCTTTTTTATTTGACAGTATTGGAACTCTTTCATTGTCCATGGAGATACATTAATTCCCTATTCTTAGTTTCCTTCCTTCCTGCCACCCAAATGAAGAGGCTAATCCTCTTTTACACCTCCTGAATGATAGCAAAGGGGTGATTCATCTGCTCTAATTTAGGCACCATCTGCCCAAGGTCTGAGACAGGTACCCTCAGTATCCTTTATTACCAGTAGAGAGAAACAGGCATCTCCAGAGAGCAATTGATCTTATCCCAAGATGGGGGTGTCTAAGATAGGTCAGAAAAATCACACTCTGGAGATATCTATTGTATTTCCATGACTATTAAGGAAACCTTATGTGACTTGCTCAAACTTGGGCACAAAACTTTCAGACATCCCACACAGAGCATCCACAAGAGCTGTTAAAATATCACATGGTAGTTGATCACAGCCAGGGTGGGTGATCAGTGTAATTCTCACTGCAGGCTGATACAACCTCAATGGAACCAGTACCACAGATAGTCATAGTTAGCAAGTGTAACCTTGAAGCTTGACAGTAATCAGGAGATAATTGTAAGCTTCAAGAACCATCAGATTAATTCTGTCCAGTCATCAATCAAGCATGCCTTGTTTTATGCCCCATGTGCTGGGGCCTCCATGAGGCAATGATGCTAAAATGTGCTACAGAGCATCTATTTTCCTGTAATAAGTTCCTTATTTCTAATAGCAGTAAATTAGTTACTACTGATTCTCAAACACCCTGTTTGTCCCAGACTAATCATTAGCCTTCCTGCAAGGTAGGAAGGTTCACTATTAAGGGCAATCAATTTTAGATTTGGGGCCTCACTAAAACCAAGCAAAAAAAAGCAACAAACAAAACCAAAACAGCACCAAAAAACACAAACAGGAAAACAACCAAAAAAACCCCAAACACATGGATGTTTAGGACTTCTCATGATTGTTCAGAAGCTCAATCAGAGGTACTCTATTTTCTCCTACCTTTTTATCCCACATGAACATTACAACTCCAAAACACCAAAAGGAAACCAGTTTCCTCCTAGAAACACCTTTCAAGGGGACTTAAACTTCTAAGTCACTTCAGTTCCGAAAAATATGATTTCATCTCTTCCCCCTTTTTGTCAGAACACATTCCATATTAGATATAAAAAGGATGACATGTAAAAAATGTGAAGTACTCACAGAAGTGAAGAGAGCACATGAGTGGCACTCCAGCTCCTAAGGAACCCCTGAAAGTGCAGCTGCTGACCCCTCCCAAATGTAAAGGGCTAGTCTGGAAGGGGGTGGAGAGAAGGAGTGGATTTCTCTCTAGAAAAAAAAATAAAATAAGAAAGATGCAGACTTTAAAAACCTCTTTTTAAGAAACTATTTCTTTTCCATACTAAATGACAGACTAATTGCTGAGATCTTCCATTGACAGTCTCACTCATTGTTTTATGTAATTTCCCAGTCAATAATATATTGCATTTTGTGGTGCACAAGAGGGACCCTTTACAGAAACTTGCATATTCAAACCCTTTGTATTTTCACTGGACATTAATATTGGTTATGAGTTTTTAAGCCAGCATTTAATTCAATAATTCATGACCTGCAGGAAACTTGCACCCAAACAACAGCACCAGGACTCAATACTTGTTTACAAAACAGAGAAGAGTTAATAGACTTACAGTAAAAAATACACCTGTCAGCTCAGACTTTATATATTTAAATGGGCATTTGTGTATAAATTTTGGTAAGCAGTGGTACAAATGTTTTACATGCACACCCACATCTTAATTTATTGTATTAAGTTTAGATGTACAGGCACATCTCTGGCTCAGACTCAGATATAGCCTCCAGTTTACATTTTTGAAGGAGAAAAATAGGACTACAAAGATCTCCTGATCCCCAGTCTAGTGTCCTTGCCTCAGACCCAACTTTAATCCAAGTTGGTGGAAAACCTAGCAGCACTTTGAGTACATAGAGTCTAAAATCTGTGCATCTCAACTGAAAACTGCATCAGATTTCAGGCTTTGGATATCCATTATATTTGTCTGTGCAGGTGTATGTGCTTTCTACATACAGATGCCAATGGTGATGACTGGGAATGCTGATCTCTTACTGGGTCTCAGGCAACCAGACTGAGATGGGTGCAGAAACACAAGGGCTTCAGCCTGCATCAAAAGTATTATCATCCTGACTGGTGTAGTAAAAGCTATTTAAGTCACACCACTGAAGTACTCAAAAATCAACACTGCCCTGAATGCAAAATGAGACTGAAACCAATAGTTTGCCTGAACTTTGTTCAAATTCAAATTGCCAGCAGCAGCAATGTCAGCTCTCACTGTTTTCATTGAGACAGTTGTGACATTTGTTGTTCTTCTTAAAGACACAGCACCTGTGGTCAAAGGATTAGGTGATGATCTCTCCTTTCTTCTAAAATAAAAGTAACTTTCTCGAGTTTGAAGAAAAGCTTCTGAATGTTGCCTGTGCATGGCAGGCTACAGCCTAGCTCTCCTCATGCTCCAGGTTAGCCAGACAAACCAGCTCTGAAGCAGAAGGACAAAACTAGTGCTGCTTAGAGTGTGTTTCTCACTCCTGCTGAAGTGCAAGTGCTCGAGCTGTCCACTAATAAGGTTTTTTCATAATGCCACTTACTTGTGTCATGCTGCCCTAAAGCACAGGCAGAGCAAATTCATGTTTATTTCAGAAGGGAAAAAGACAATGAACGTGAAGAAAAAAGACCTAAACTCCATTTTTTTCTATTATTTGCTCTAATGTCATTGTTTTCTTGGTAGGTATGTGGGATGCAGGATGTTTCTGTAGTCTCAGAGATTGTGAAAACACACCTAGCACTGCACATATGAGAAAGCTTTCCAGTGGTGTCCTTTCCATGTCCTGCTCCAAGAGTGCTGTACAAATAGTGCACAGCATATGATTCAGTTTTTGGTCTTACCATTTCAGTCCACTTGAGTGGACTACAGCACAGACACTGTTCTAAACTTAAGCAACTGAGGGAAAGAACAAAATTTGGGGTATCAATTGAGAGACACTCCAAAGAGATGCTGTTCATAGGATAAGTAAGCAACACAATGAAAGATAAGAAAAAATGAAACAGAATCTCAGAATCAAAGGGTGGTAGGGGTTGGAAGAGACCTCTGGACATCATCTAGTCCAACCCCAAAACATCCTAAAAAAATTATTTGTTAGCAGATGTTAATTTTGCAAGGACAGAGATTCTGTGACTGGCTAGTAAAAACCTTACAGAAATCAAAAGCCCAGATGACCAATTGAAAGAACAAAGAACATCTTCATACATTTTCTGTTTTTTCATGGTGTTTTTCTGCAAGGACTTGTTTGAATCTAAATACTTTTATTATGCTTCTGAAGTGAAAAATTGTGCATTCTTTTAGTGTAGCTTCCCCTTACCCTTTGTTTCTGCTGTTTGAATCTCTTTTAAAAAAAAGGTTTAAAATATGAGGGAAAAAAATCATGGAAGTTCAGGAGTCAAATTCTAAGTATTTCTCCAATCATGGCATCTGTGATATTTTCACTCTCACAAAAAAAAAACCCCAAACTTGTGGTCCCAGTGAGAATGGGCTGGATTTTCATCCTTGTTAGCACTTCAGAATTGATTCCTGCATTAATTGATAACATATATGTTAAATGTGATCCACTCTGCAAAGCTTGCTTCAAAGTTATTCATGTTCAGGGAGTTACTATCACAAGAGTCCTAACTTTCAAAGGTCAAATTCCAATGTTCCTAATGTTTGGAAGAATCAGATTATTAATTGATACCTTGAAATTAAATCCCTTTTCTAATTTTTATATAAAGCTTCATCCTAGCACATGTATAAATCTATCTTTCAAATACTTTATGCTTTTGATAGTTATTTAAACCAAATGAAATAAACCAGAAAATGTACAGAGTAGATTTTACCTGCTGCTCTGAGGCCAGGTGTGAAAATAGCCAACACTGGGAAAATACATTTCTAATTTTCCTGAACCATAAGATTAGAAATTAAATGAGTCTCCCCTCAGAGAGAACACACTTCCTTTTAGGACATGAAGGGAAGATATATGAGCTAAGAAAAGTATATTTAGGTCTTGTCTGCCTTGATTTTTGCCATCTCTTCTAGTTTTTCTAATGAATAGCAAGCTATCTGGGTTAGGCTCACAGACATTACTGAAGTGTAATAGCTCCCCCTGCCAGCTTTAGATTACAAACTACATTTCACACACACACACACCTGTACACACACATACACACTCACCTGTACACACACACCTGTACATACACAGAGTCAAGAAAGAAATTAACTCCTATGTTAGCATTTGCTGTCACTGCTTTACTCTTCAATTATTATTACAGCAACAGAAAATATATCTGCACTTGATCCATAATTTACATTAAAGTGGTTTTATGAAATTAAAAAAAAATAGATGTTAATATTAATTTGCATTCAGTGTGGGTGGGAGAAACACACAATTATTCCAAGTGGAATGGAGAAATAAACAAAGTACAAAAGCTTACTTTTGCTTGAATGCACTCTTTACTTTTCAGTTTTCTAGCAAATTAACCTATTTTTTCTCTTAATTTCATGAATGACAGTTGTAGCATACAACTCTTGTCTTCCAGCAACTTACAGCCAACTCTCTTTATGTTGCAACATGTGTGGTCCACTTTTGGCTTCAGTAAAGCTGATGACAAAGGTCCAGACCTAACAGCCTTACCCTGTGAAAACATGCAAATGACTGATGCCAAGAAATCCTATAGGATGATTATGAAAGTCAAGATATTTCAAATTTATCATGAAACCTCCAAACTTAAAAAACCACCAGACTGAAACTCAAGAACATGGGATTGATTTTTTTCTAACTCTGGAACTTGTGCACTGGATTATTCTGATGTCTTCTACAAGAGATATATAATGCTAATGGCTAGACTGAAGTCCTGAATACCTGCATGTGAAAATATCTCTTAATAATTATATGTACCTAAGAAAAAAAAAAGTGTGTTGCCACTGTCTGCTTAACCAACACCACACACACTTCTTTCCTGGCCTGGTTCGTGCATTAATTTAGACACAGAAAAATGTTTGATAATCTTGCAGTTAATTTACAATGAGTCAGTCAGGCATCCTTCACTTTTAATGCAAATTATCAGTGTATATGATGAATGAATTTTTTATTACTGCCTGTTTATAATATAGTGAGTTCAAAGTATTCAGAAACTATAAATTAGCTCCCATGGAAGCAATGGAATTGTTTAGGAAAACACAGTTATAGTGTCATTAAAAACCAAAACCATTAAAAACAAGATGCTAGTTCTTAAATTTTTGCCTTTTCAGCTCTTGCTAAGTCACTTACTTGAGATGCTTTTTACAATCATGACAAGAGGAAAGATTTTCCAGTGAGCTCACCAAGGCCTCCAATTCAAGGTACTATTCTGGAAGGATCTGGGCCCTGTGAAAAGGCTAAAAGGGGAGCATTATATAGAGTTATGCTACTGGGGAGCTGTGGGAATAGAAAAGGTGTTTGCTGAAGAATAAAAGCCCTCCAGGAAAGCCCAGTTCTGATTTTGGGAGAAGGCACTGGATGAGCCAGGTACAGCTGCTGGTGGAGACTCTTTCACTGTTTTTGTAAAGTAGGTTAGAACAGTAAGTGTTTATATGAAACTAAAAGACCACTTTGATCTGTGGTGATGGAGGTGACAACAGCATAAACAGTTGCAGAGAGTCTATCTGTCATGATTTTAGATGCTGAGCTTTAAGAATACACGAGTAGCTAAAATTGAGATGAAGATAAATGAGCTTATTTTGTCATGGTTATTCCATTTCACTGTCATTAGCATGGGAATTCTTAGCAAAAACCAGCACCATATTCAGAAAAAAAAGTTATTCAACAGGCACATACTTTTCAAGGCTCTCCATTGGTAAACAGTGAAGAAAAGGCCATACTTTAGACTTTTTTCCCCCCAGTGTTTCAGCATTATTCCTTTCACCAATTTGAAGAAAAAAATAAGGAACAAATTCCTTTCATTTCATGCTTTTATATTAAATCATTAAACACTTCTGAGGCTGTGATCAACTCCAAGCTCCTATCTTGTGCTGCTGACAACTGTAATAGTATGAGTATGGATCCCAGAAAAAAAGCTGCAGGAAAATGAAGCTAAGGAATTCTGGCAGCTTGAAGTCTTGTGTCCTTTATAAGTGAAATGGCTTTTTTTTGATGTCTGTTTCTATAAAAACTAAAGGCAAAGCTCCTGGTTGACACTGAATTATAAACAGGGATATGTTTTGTCCATTTGAACAGTTTGAGAACTGAATAATGACTTTGAGTGCCATCACATAAATAAAGGAGATTGACTTCCAGGATATACTAGAAATAAAATCTGACAGCTAAAATTCCAGACTCCACAGATCATTAGTCACTCTCAAACATCTTAACTTTCCCTTCTAGCAGCTTGCTGCAGGAATCTGGCAGGATGAAAACTCCATAAGAAGCAAATGGTAATATGAAATTAAGCAGGCACCAGAGAGGGACTTTGTCTATGGGTGCTTTGTCTTTCATAAAAGCATTACAGGGAATATAGCAAAACAAGTTGATTTTGGAAGAGGACAAGAAGTCAAGAATAATGAAAACCATTTAAGTTTGGAGAAGAAGTAAATGAAATGCAGCATAATTTGCATATTATAATAGTCTACCTTCATAATGAAGAGACTTTTTGTCTCTTTTTATATGATTATGGTACATATAACTTAAAATATAGAAAGGTGAAACAATCAGCAGGTGAATGGGAAGAATGAGCACAGAGGTGGAGGAGAAAACACTCCTGTCCATGCCTAGGGTAGACTGTGGTACAGTTTGAGTTTATATCTGCTATGAAGCACAGGAAAATGTGTACATGGATAACTAGTATGTCCATTTGACAGCCTACATGATCTGCCAGTGCATCTGAGGAAAAAGATCAAAGTAAATAATTCACAGACTTGTACATACAACTATGAAGGTACTGCATGAAGTTGTTCAGATTAACTACAAATTCTACTTGTGTGTAAAAATGTCATTTACATTTTTTGCAGAACCTCTTCTAATTAACTTTCATTAATTATTAATCTGATGATGTCTTATAATTAGAACTGTTGAGAGATTGACTACAGTATGGCACTTTCCTATAATTAGAACTGCATTGTTCATGATTGTAGAAGTTTTTAACATACACCTCCGGTTGCTTGAGGAATTAAAAGGATGAAAAGAGATAAAGATACTGAAAATAGGATAACATGTTAATATGTATAACTGTATATATTTATTTTATTTCCCTAAAATCTGAAAGGAATGTCAATTTCCATTAGAGGGAAAGAGGAAAGAAGTGATAAAGGCAGAAGAATCAATAAAAAGAGTAATGATCTCCAAGCTAAGAAACAGTATCTAAGCTTGAGCAATGTGTTCAGTTCTGTACACGAATCACATGGACAGATGCAATTTCATTACAAAAAAATGTTTGTATTTCTCTTCTGTACTGTCTTACTGCTTGTTTTCTGTCTCCTGACTTGTCCTAGACCCTTTCACACACTGAGCATGAAGGTCCTTTGGCATTTGGAACAGACATGGAACCAGTCACAGTGGCACAGGCACCTCTGCTCTGCTTACAAATGATAACTGATAAGAACAACCACCTATTTACTTGAAAATATTAATCTGTATTGTAAAATAACCTTCCTCTTTAGTTTTTATACCTCTTGTTCATATCTGATTTTTAAAAGGGAATTATATTGCTACTGCTCTCTTCAAGTATAATTCAAACACAAAATTTCTGAAGTTTTGATTGGCATATTTTTGGTCGTCACAATATGCATTTTAAAATGTTCCTTTAAACTTCTCATACGGAGAATTAAATAATTATGGTTTTGTTAATGGCTGGGAGGCTGCCTACAGTAATCACAAGTGGTAAATCATTAGTACATGTTAACTTGATTATGTACAAGGGGAGGTTAGACTGTAAACAGCAAAATAGGTTGTGTGTCAGAAAACCACTGTGTGGTTATGAACAGTGTGACTTTGTACCCCTGAGAAGTAATAATGGTTATGAATATGGGCCAGGAATTGTTTATTCTAAGTGATTTAGATGGCAAAAAGTTATTGTGACATAGAAAGCAACAGTAGTAAAGTAACCAAGACCTTGTTAAATTAAACATACACATTCCTTGGTGGTCTGGTTATATATGACTGTGCATTTCAGTATAGGAATAGTGACAAATGACAGTTGCATACTGTAATAATCATTGCTTTTTTTTTTATAGTAGTATAAATTACCTCAGTTTTATATTGGAATAACAAAAACATAGAGCTGGTCACTGACTTTCTGCAACAGCTCTTTCAGCCACAGAATGGCAGAACAAGAACTGACTCCATTCTCTTGTGAAAGGAGGAGAAATCATGGAGTAAAGAAATCATCAAGCTGTATCTTTGACTCGATTCCCTTTATTACCTATCTGACATATTGCATCTGAGTTTTTAATGAGCCCAGCAAAGACAAAAGAAAGATGTTCTGGTCTTACTGACCTCCGTGGCTACAGCAAATCCCTGAGGTGCAAGGCAGGGTGTGCAGCTGAAGTTTGTCAAGCAAGCTAACATGCTGGGATGGCAAAGCAGCAAACCCTTCCACTTTCCAGATGGAGCATTGTTAATATTCTGGATTTGTGGCACTGTGCTATTTTGAAACAAATAAAACCAAGCAATAAAAATGAAGTTCATTTGCCATATGGCTGTTTATTTCTCTGTGCTACAGCTCAGAGAAAGGTAATGTATGGTTTCTCAATATGGCACATCCACACACACACACACCAGGTGCATACAATAGAGCACACCTAGATTAACAGAAGCCAAACTCCTTTTGATTGCATTGAACATGTGGCATCCTGGCTTAAGGGATTTTCTCCTTCAGTTGAAGTATAAGATACATTTGACAGCTGGGAGAAGAAAAGATACCTTTAGGACTGAACCAAAGAGTAAAGGGGGAGGAACAAGGTGGATATAAAAGCAGAAAATATCATGCATGTGGCTGGTTGTTCAACATTTTCTAACTGAAATTATTGCTCAGGAATGATTGGATTCTGATAATCCAGACTAAGGTTTGTCTAAATGGAAAGTGACACATGATGAGCAGCACCCCTGGATCCCCAGATGCAGGTTTCTGGTACCCAGCAGAGAGTGACCAGCCAACAGCAAAACTTCCATCACACCTCAGACACTTAATGGCTGTTTCTGGGAGGGAAGTGAGGGGCAACACACCCACTCCCCACGGCTACTCCAAGTTCTTAGTGCAAAGAAATGCTGGTGTAACAGACGTTTTGTACAGGAAGTTCAGAGTAGGCAGCAAGAGGAACTTGAGGGGCAAAGCCACATTGCTCATCCATTTTAATTCTGGATAACAAGGCAAAACTTATCAAGCTATTCTAGTGATAGGAACCTCAGAACAAAGCACTTACGCATGCACTTAATTTAAAACCCATCAGTAATCCTGATTGAATCAAGACATCTACCTTTGTGCTTAAAGTAAAGCATGTGCTTAAGTACCTTTTTGTATAGGGGCCTTAATTACATTATGTGTGTGAGAGGATATGATAATTTTAGTTGGCTTTCCCAAGAGAGACTTTAGTTAATAAAATAACTAGGTTTAATACTCCACAGAGTAGTATGGGAACAGAATTCTGCTCCTCCTCTTATAGCCCAGCACAGGGTAGACTGTAATTTAATTGTTGGAAACACAGAAAGTGCTGAAATGTTGTATGTCTTAATATTGTACTGCAAGAGCATGTTTGTTTCTATTATGGAATGCCTTGGGAAATCCACTGTGCAGTGCTACCACTACTTATTCATAACAGCTTTTGAATTTACTGACATTCAGTACCACACTTTAGCTGTTTTGCCAGATCAGATAAGGGAGAAAAAGATCCAATTAACAGTATTTTTTTTTTAAGTGAAAGAATTAAATCCAAAACTCATGCTCTTTCCTGCCCAGAATCACCTGTTACAGAAGAATTCAGAATAATGTGGAGAAAAATAGAAGTAGGGCAGATTTGTTTGCAAATAATTCCTCCAAATGCCCTTAGTTTGCTGTTTATGTGTGCAAAACAGTTATATTTTAGGGTGTGTTGGAATTTAGCATTAAGATTTACAAAGCTAAGGATAGGGAAAAAAAGAAAATCCATAATGAAGTGTTACTTTCAATAGCAGTTTCCTAGAATTTTATTCCCTGTGCTCCATAGGGCTTGATTCACAAAGGGATTTATGCACCTAACACACCCAACTCACACAGTTTAGCTTATCATGGTCAACCAACAGACACCAACTCCTGACCATCAGGAGTAGCTTTGCAGGAACAGATATTCCACCCATTTCTCAGTGCTTAGGAAGCAGTGATTCTTCTACACCCAGCAGCAGGTTAATAGCTGTGTGTGTACAAATCCTCACCCATGATTTTAGGAGAGAGGTTTGATAAAACGAGCCTCAGTGCTAGGCAGGAAATTGCAGTTAAAAAAAGTGATTTTCAATAATGTTGCTATTTACAGGCTTAACCTTGTTTCCATCTGAGTCAGCAACAGCCAGCCAGTGATTTCAATACTGGAGGCTAAAGCACTCAATACCTTTCAAACTATAAGGTCAGAACACAAATTGTTGCTACATAGACCCCCTGCTGGCAAAGGAAAGAGGGGAAGAGATGAAGGTCTAGAATGTATATGTTCAGAAATTTCAGACCTCTGTTCACCTGTATCCATTTTCTATTTAAATATGTATGAATTCATATGCAATAGAGGAACTGAGTTGGCAAATTACACATATACTGGTCTAAACTCAGATTAAGTTGAGAAATATGTAAAAACCAGCACCCAGCTTCAATCACTTGAAAGTGCTTGAATGGCTTAAATTCAGACATATGCTCACATCACTAATGAACAGAGATAGGATTTATTTTAAAAAAACCCCACAACTTTTATGTGCAGCATATGCCTAAAAATTGACTTAGGCTCCAGGACTTCAATCTACTGAATAATTTTAGTTTAGAAAGGACAGGGGTAGAAAGTGGGGGGAAGTTCTTTTCTTCTTCTGAGAAGAGGTAAAAAATCATCAGAAAGGAACCCTTATACTCTACAGAACATGGTCTCCCTTCACTGTACATTAGAGTTTGCTTATTGCCACTCACTTCACAGGGATCAGCTAATTGGAAAACTGTTATTACATCCCCCTTCAGTTTTCTGATCTTCAAACTGAACAAGCCCAGTTCTTGCAATTTTTGCTTCTAAGACGTTTTTTCTATAGGTCTTTGATCATTTTTGTCACTTGTCACTGGACTGTCCCTGATTTCTTCACATCTCTTTTAAAATGTAGTAACCTGAACAGGAGATAAGAGTTGAGGGCTTTACCAGAAGATTGAAAAGATTACTTGCCATGATTTATATGTGACACTTCTTTTTATACATCCTAGTACAAGTGGTTAAAATTATTGATTTATGTAGAGAATATTATACTTCAAAACCTCCAAACCATTTCTGGATAACCTGCTGCATCATAAAGGTGGCTCTCCCTCATCTTATATTTGTGCAGAAGTTATGAGTTTGGTCAGGAAGAATCAAAATCAGCAGAGCAGCTTGGTCTGGTCCTTCTTAAACCATCTGTTATTTTCCAGGCTACAATTCTAGTTTGTGAGACTGTTTTGAATTCTGATCCTGCCCTCCAAGGTGCCTGCAACTTGTCCCAGTTGGGCGTGTGTATATATATATATATATATATATATATTT